>OZ024716.1:16272901-16482680 GCA_964016945.1 Microplitis deprimator
TGGAGACTTGGACTTGACTATCGCCATCATAGTTTTATATATATATATATATATATATATATATATATATATATATATATATATATATATATATATATATATATATATATAATCTGTAGGTCGAAAGTAAAGACACAGTGTACAAGTGAAAGAGTAGTGCAGTAGTGGTATTAGATGTAGTAGTAGTAGTAGTAGAATGTACCCTTTTAAACATGATCATGTGTATGAGCTAGAGAGAGAGAGAGAGAGAGAGAGAAAGTTTCAACTTGCCCAATTGTTCAAACGTTCGGAAGCGATTGATCTTGCACAAACGGATATAAATTTACTGCCATTGTTATGGTAATTCTATCAAATAAAATCAATTTGTATTATTATTATTATTATTATTGTTATTGTTATTATGAGTTTATTTTAATTATTATCACATTTAACAGATTAAAATTAACGAAAGGATGGATTTTATATTATTATTTGTATTTGTTATTTTTAGTGAACCGAGTGGTGGTAGATCACTTGACGACTTGACTTTGGGATGAAGGGTATCGGGTTGGAAGGTACACGTGCAAACATATGGAGGGGTTAGTTTAATTATACGCCAGTTGAGCGTGTCAACAAGCCGAGAGGACGAAATTCGACGGTTTGTAGACAGGACAGACGAGTGAGAGAGAGGATAACCAGTATACGGAAATTGATTTCCATCGGCTATACGATAAATGTCTATTTTGAGGAGGAGAGTGTATACTCGGACAATATACCCAATACCTATCCGACTATCCGACTATCCGATAAAAAGGATCGATGTCAATCAAATATAAATTATAATAATATTTTATTGTTATTATTATTATTAATATTAATTTTTTGTTTTTATAAAAGAAATAAATGATGCAAATAAAAGTGTATAATGATTGTAAATGCGTGAATTAAAAGGTTTAAATTTATTCAAAGTCAGTGAGATTAATGGTTTCTCATCAGAGATGTTAACAAGGTCACATCCTTCAACCCCCATCAGCTATCTTACACTTCTCTGCTACTCTTATAAAGCCTGAGATAAATTAATGGCACTTGGATCCTATCAAGAACGACAAGTCAACCCTTTGTGAATCTCTTGAGCATTAAATTACAATCGTAATAATGTCTATTTTGTATCTGATGTCCCTTGAGATTAACAATAATTAACTCTATATATTTATCATTTTTTTTTTTTACTAATGTAATTTATCAACCAAATAATTTTGCGAAAAAAAAAAATAACAATTTTATTTAATAAATAAATTTTTTTTTTCGTAAATTTAATTTTAAACTGTTTAATTATCTCTTCTACCTTTAAGATGAAATAATTAAATATTGTCTTTAGTAAAGTAAAGTCGAGAGTTTTATTCGCTTTGACATTCCGATCGTAGATCCTCGAGTCGTCGTGAAAGCTCCGAATGACTCTCACTCTCTCATTCTCTCTCGCTCATTCACTCTTACTCACTCCATGTTCTGTCACAGGATTTGCCACCCCAATAAAAGGATTAAACGGACGAGGGTTAATCCTATTGGAAGGGCCATTCTCACACTTCCATACCGTAACTGCATACCATTCACCAATCCTCGTTTCATCCCCTTACTTCCTTCCAGCTCTCTCTCTCTCTCTCTCTCTTTCTCTCCTCGTAAGATACGTTATTATTCAGTCTACTGTTCCTTTCATTTATTTGTCGAAAATATGATACATATATATATACGTTTTGTGTTATGCCTGAAGCAAGAGTAACTCTGTAACACAAAAGTTGATGACAAAATTTGTCTGACTTTTTCGTTTGTCAACAGTTGAGCCTCGATATCCTAGAAAGTTTAATATATTTTCTCAAATATCGTACAATATAAATATATATCCTCCTCGAAATCTCCACCGAAACTTGTCCATTTGAACTCTCAGTATTTTAGTTTCGTCCTCAAGTAAACATTTATCAAACCGCCAATGGAAAACTTAATTTATTTACATTTGCTTAATAAAAAGCATTAACAAATGTAATTAAAACTTTAGTGGTAAATAAAGAAAAAAAATAATAAAAAAAGAAAAAAGAAATAGATTTCGATCGGCGAATCGCTAATCGATCGAGCTCACGATGAATGATAAACCATCATAGTAAATAAAATCCAAAAACCAGATAACCTATCCTTTTAAATTTATCACATCCTTTTTTTACACAACTCCATTGATCCCAATACCATATTTTTTGTTTTTTTTTTATTTATCATTTATTTATCATTAAACATTTGACATGTAAATCCTGATTGATAGTTACTTTTATAACTGTTACGCTATTTATCACTTCCTACCCTCTATCCTTCTGATCAATACCAACAATTAATCACTTTTCAATTTTTTAAAAATTGTTCCCAAACCTGCGGGCCATTAGAACAATAGAGTTTTACAATCCATTTAACCACAATATATTTTTGTTTTAATATATTCAAGTTTTAATAACTTTTAAACTACAAATAAATAACAATAACCATTTAATTGAAATATAATGAGAATAGTTTTACTTAAAAGACTATATTTTACAGATAATTTAACGAAAATTCATAAAGTTTTGGTGCAGTGAGGTTTGTGTATAATAAATAGTAATAACAATTAGCCGAACGGGTCGATCTTATGAAAATGCATGGCCGCGAAACACTTTGCTCGGTTTTGGAATAATCGGGGACGTGAGGATAAATACCGAGTACGAATAGAAGAGAAATGGCTAGAGAAGTAAGAATATGTATATATATATATAAATGAACATAAATTTCTCGAGAGGGCCTTCCAGGGAATAGTACTATATATAGACACGGTTAACAACCACTAGTACTACAGCAATGGGATACGTCTACAAAACTGGATTACTGCTGTGGGCGTTGGACATTAGAATTCAGGAAAAAAAAAATAAATTAATTAATTAATAAATAAAAATTAAGCTTTAAAAAATATAAGTAAGTGCAAGTGCATTTATTATTATGTAAACATCGAGGCAAAATAAGGTAGACTCACTGACCAAGAAAACATTTAAAGAGTGACAGGTGTAGACGAAACAAATGCTCCGGAAACGTCAGAGATGCGCAAACCGAGACTTGTTTTTCCAACCACTTGTTATTTCTCTTGGACTTTTTATTGTTTTATTTCATTTAGTTGTTTGTATTTTTATTTATTTCGTAACTCTATCATGTTCTTTGTGCGTCATTATGGGCGGAAAAAATACTTATTTTTTATTTTCATTTAAAGTAATAACAGGAGTTATTTATAAATAAATGTATTAAATAACAATAAATCAATAATATTTATTGTAGGATAGGTAAGATAAATTTAAAAAAATAAAAAAAAAAAAAAAAAGTGAAATTATAAAGAGGGTAGTATTTATTATAAAAGATTTTTCTCACGCACGTCTGGAGCCCTTGCTCACCTGGGGGGAGTTGATGTCTGACTTATGGGTACCATTACTCCTAGACCGCATCGTCAGGAAACACGAAAGAGAATGAGTGAGTGAACGAGCTAACGTAAAAGAGCAAGATAACTCGGTAGGAAGAGTGAGATAGAATGATGAGGTCGTGCAAGTGTCAGAAGAGAAAGAGAAAGAGAAAGCTCATTTGTTAAACTTAAAATTGATCTTCTCAGTCTCGTACTCGGCTCCTGCTCCTGCTACTACTACTACTACCACTACTATTGCTACCTCTACTCGTTCTTGACTAATGACGTTCCACGAGACGTGTAAGTCCTTAATAACAGTCACGTTCAAGTTACTACAGTTAACAATGTACCTTAAAATTCATTTTATCATTTACAATTATTATTGTTGCTATTATTTAAAAAGACATTGTTTTTATTTTTTTTTTTTTTGTTATTTTATTTTTAACAAGTTATCAATCAATAAAAATACTTGATGAAATTGAAATATCAATATTTAATTTTTGGAGTAAATATATTTAAGTCTTTGAATAAATTTTATTTAGCCAAAGACTTATTATAAATGTAAATAAATACTTGTTCAGCAGAAAAAGAAATAATAATAAAATTATTTAAGATGGATGTTTTCAATCGTCAATATTAATTACTTGAATGTTTCCGTCCGCAGAAATTAAAAAAGTTCTTTTAAGCAAACAAATCAACGTAAGTCGATGGAAGTCGATGAAAGTCGATGGAAGTCGATGGAAGTCGACAACAAAGACGTTCTATCATCTAGGCAAGCTAAGGAATACGTAAGACGATTCAAAAAGAATTAAAAAAAGATAACGAGCTATGAAAGGAAATTGTGATCAAGACAACGCCCTAATACTTTGTCAAACCAAAAGTTAAATTATGATTTCTCTTCAATTCGTCATAACAAAGTCAACTGATTTATATACATATTTATTTTATCTTCAAGGCCCTTTAATTTTAAACTTTATTCTCTTTGTAATAAATTTTCTGAGGATAATTATTTTGCTTTATTTGTTGCCTCTATTTATTAAACTAATAATGTCAATTAATTTTTTTGTGAATACTGAGTAAATTTATACGTTGATATTATAAACTTAACGCGTCGATGTAATAAAAAGGTTTCAATTGATATTTAATGTTTGGGCAAAATGTGAATGATTAATAGCTAGTGAATCGGCAATATATGAATAAATAATAATTCCATTAGAGTAAATTATTAAACGAATATTAAATGTTTCAATGAACTAGTTTGAAAATTATGTCATCTTTATGTACCTTTGTACAGAGGGACTGAAATTTTGTATTACTGAGAATTCAAAATTAGGATTTCGTAAGTTAACGGTTAGTAGATTAGTAAATTATTATTATATATAAGAAGATTATAGTTGAGTACCAACTTTAAAATGAATAATTTTAAAAAATGTAATAATGTTGGTGGACATGAAAGCTTTAAAATAACGCAAAATTTATAATTAATTGTAAAAATAAAATTTTATAATTCAGCAAGTAATGGAGGAACAATTGAAATAATTTAGCGAGTTTGTAGGTGACGAATGAGTGTTTCCGGTGGCTTAGTTGTTGGTATCCTCGGTTAGTTCGCACTGGGAACTCGGTGAGAGGCATCTCCATGAAAATTTGGGCATGGTCCAAGACTCTTGTTCCCAACTAAGATACCTAACTGTATTCGAGTGAGATAGATAGTTATCCTACACATTATAGCACTTAGTAAAGCTCCAGCACTAATTGTATTAATGCCCGGTTGGTTTGTCTGTGGATCAAGAAGATTTTAGTTATCTCTTTTCCTCTCATTCTCGGCTGTTTGCCTCCTGACTAAATTATTTTCTTTCTCTAATACTCACCTACTACTTATACTCACTCCAAAGTAACGTACATTTTATCACTGAGAGCCCAAGTCGTGTACAACGCCAAATCTATTATACCTCTGAGATCTACCAGAGAGTGAGAGCATGGAAGCGCTCCATTAGAAATCTGCTGAAAGCAATTATGCTGAATCTGGCAAGAAACGAGCACCAAAACTACCACCACCATCATTTCACTCCATGTCTGTTCACTTTTCTGTTTTACTTTCGTATATTTTTTTATTATATATCTATATTTTCTTAATCTTACAGAATTCGATCTCTGATTCTGACTTGGAAAAGACTTACGCGAAATTACAAGGGAGATCCAATTTACAGACGTTCTACTTTTATCTTTTTTTTTTTTTTTTTTTTTTTTTTTATTATTTTTTCATGCTCTTATTTTGTCATTCTAATTCAACTCGTAGCAATATTCTGCGCAGAATATTCATCGCGAGTTAAATATTTTATTGTAATATTTTTTTTTTTTTTTTTTCTGGAAATAACTATTTTCCATATGAAACTTTATAAACTGTTTTTTTTTTTTTTTGTTTATATTTGCCTCTCAAAATAATTAATAACATCTATTGTACAACAAAGTTACGCGCACTGTTTCGACAGCATATCAAACTTACAAGCATCATTGAAACATCCAACAAAAACTTGGTTCAACAATCAGCCACATCAAATGCAATACACACCTGAAATATATCCATAACCATTTAGCTCCATCCTTGTTATTGAAAATTTAAAACACTTTTCTTTTAATATTCTGAAATTATAATATTTTCGGTTTATTGACAATAACACCATATTTAGTATATCATCGTATCATCAACGAGGATGTCAATCTCGAAAAATCAACCCTAGGGGGAAAAAAAAACCAACATAATAAAAAAAGAAAAATATATAAAATAAAATAATCCAGTGGCGGAAGTGAGGGTAGCGTCAGTTCGTCGACATCTTAGCGGAACATTATAGCCATCTATCACCTTTCGGAGCATATCGTATAATATCCTGGTGAGATCCCTCCGGTGGTGGTATAGTATACAAACGGTCTGAAGTAGTAGTAGTAGTAGTAGTAGTAGTAGTAGTAGTAGTAGTAGTAGAATGGGGTGGAATTGAGAGTGAGCAAGGGTGGTATGGGTATGAGAATGGGAATGGGAATGGGTCTAGAGATTCTGAGAGAAGATGGTGAGAGTGGGAGAGAGTGAGAGGAAAAGAGAAAATAGTTGAATGTATATATATGGAGAAAACGTTGCCAGCCAGGGGTGGCATAAATCTGCTGAGGGCTCCCCAGGGTATTTCCTTTCTTTTCTATCTTTCTTCCTTTACACTCTCTTTACATTCTCTCGTAGTATTTCTATCTTTCTCATGTTTTACTGGTATACTAATAATGGTAGTAGTAGTAGTAGTAGTAGTAGTAGTAGTGAGTGTGTTTGAGGTGATTGTGTGTGTTGGGGGCTTGCCCAAGCCAGAAAGCAGACGCGAGATGAATCTTGAGGTTCAATTCCCGCCCGGTTTATCCAACGCCCGAAGGTGCGAGACCGCATGAAAGAGCAAGAAGTCTTTTCTATATTACTCCAGGCAATTACATATCGACTATATATTGATCCTACTTGATCCTCTAGATCTCTCTTCCTTTTACAGCCGCTACTGGTAGTTTTGCTTTTGCTTTTGGTTCTGGTTCTGGTTCTGGTTCTGGTTCTGGCTCTGGTGATACTGCTACAGAACACCACAGATATTTTCATCCACGCCTTTCAACATATTACCACTTCAATATTAGTAAATATCGGGGCTTTTCCATTTATTACTTACTCATACCTCTATTTTCGTAATCTTATTTTTTAATCATTTTTATGCGTCACTGGAGTTTATTTTTTATTTATTATTCCAGCAGTATATACAGATTTTTATTTTTAAAATAAAACGAGAAAAAAAAAAAAAAAAAAAAGAGGCGTGGATATATATGAGATAGTATTATTCTTGTGGATATTTATGCGATAGTCCCCACATTCTCCCGTTATTTCATTTGAAATTCTTACGAATGTTCCATAGGATGCTCCCTTAAGACCTTGTGTTTATATCCATTGGAGGTTATAGACGACGAGAAAACCATGAAAGCTCATGGGAATTTGATACTATCGTCTTGTGTGTCACCTCGAAAAATATTATTATTTTTCTTACCTATTTACAATAAATTCTCATCTTTTTTAAAACTTACATACTTTTTTTTTTTTTTATTCAACGCGGGGTCATTCATATTTTACATCTGATTATTATTGTCAATTTTATTATCACAAAATCAGTTTTAAATTTATCAATTTCCAACGAGATTACCAAAATAGATTGAGCTTAAAAAATAAAAAAAGAAATAATAGAAAATAAAGTAATAGGGCAACCGGAAAATTTAATCTCGGATTAATTGCCATTGATCCTTTTTTACGATACCAATTATCCTAATTTGTTTTTTTTTGTTTAATTAGTGTGTCATATAAATTAGATAATTCGATTGCTATTAATTTATCACTTGGTTTATTTAAAATCATTTTGTATTTATTGAAAATAAGTAAGTCTGTTAAAAATGAAATTTAATGTTAGTTACAGACTTATAATTTAAGCGACAGAGGAATAAAGTTTAAAAAAAAAAAGTTTTTGAGCTGAAAGATGCACACAAGTAGCATCCTTAGTATTATAATAGTGAGTAGCGGTAGTAGTGACAGACGACTTAGCTTTTGCCATGCTCGGGAATCTAATTCCCAAGTTTGAAACCCTGCTACTCAGTACTCATCGGCGGCAGCGGTGGGTAGAGTGTAGAGTGGGTAGAATGGGTAGAGTGTGTTCACGACGACCGGATGACACGCGCGACACCCGTTTATAATAATAATAGAAGTCGAGGAGCATAGTTTTGAATGGGTTTTCACCAGCTCAGGAAGACAAGATTGTCCGTTTTAAGGAATGACATTCGGAAATGACACGTCACTTGCCATCTTCTTTTCATTCTTCTCTTTACTATCATTATTTACTCTTTATCTCAATACTTAATCAAAATATTTCATAAAGTCTTGTACATAAAAAATAAATAAATGATAACTTTATCATTAAGATTGACGATTACCGATGCTTAAACAGGAAATTGATATAAATTACGGCAATAATAAAAATAAAAAATAAATTGGTAAAAGATTTAATCGTCTTTCTTTTGAAGATATACAACACAAAGAATTTCGGTGGTGGATTTAAAGTAATAAAAATAAAAAAAAATAAAAAACGTTTTTACTCTCATCACGAGGTACTCGAGCCACTCGAAACGCTAGTAAAATTGCAACTCAGTCAGAAGAGTGAGGATTGAAATCTACGAATGGCGATGTCTAATTTGGTAAGTGCAGATACGAAAACCAAGACGACGACTGTAATGATGCCAGTGATAAACTTTAGCTTTTTAAATGTTTTTTTTTCTATTATTTCTCAAAGTTTTGTTTAATAGCTTATAATAATAATATTTCTTTTTTTTTTTTAAATAAATTTATAAATAATTAATTATTATTCAGTAATTTAATTTTTGAACTTTAATAATAATAATAATGATGATGAATTTATATAAGATTTAGTAAAGTTTAAAAGCCGCAGCGTAGAGAAGCGTTGCGAATAGTCACGGTGCATTTCCTGGCCATTGCAGAAAATTGACTTCGAGACTATATATTATCTTTTTACTCTTAGATATACTATTTTTTTTTCTCTGGTATATTTCATCACAGCTATACCATCTAGTGTGTCAATAGTCGATCGTTGGCACATTTTATTATCATTTTTCTGTACGATTCAGTGGATCAGAACCGTGTCTCGAAATTGAGAAAAGTATACATTACATAGATATATTTTTGTTATTTTTAACTTTTATAAAAAAACTAAAATCAATAACTACATAATTTAAATTTTTGTATGATAAAAAAGTACATTAACCCGTAATACATTTTCATTGAAAATTTAATATTAATATTAAAAATAATAATAATTTTTGATACTCACTCAATCGTGAAAGCTTGAAAGCATCAGCAGTATTGATTACATCAACGTAAGCTTGAAGATCAAAGCGACGAGTCGTATTATTCTGATTGTGAATAGCTATTGCGTATTTAAATGCAGACTGCACTTCATCAGTCCCCTGTTCAAATATTGCTCCTGAAAAAATATAAAATAAATTTATTTTTTTATTTTTTATTATTTCCACTTGATATAAAATAAGTTAATTAAAATAACAAGTTGATAATGGGGTATTATTATTGTCGTGAGTCACGAGTTAATTGAGTCAAGTTAACTTTCATGTACGTTTCTATTCATAGACATGAGATTTTGAACCCAGCTATTATCTGACATCAATAGTCATTGATTTAGCAATGCAATTAGCAATTAACTACTTGCGCTTTAATCTTGACTTAACATTTATAATATCGAAAACTATTAATTATGTTACAATAATTGTTATACATATATAGTTTCTATATAAGTTGTAATGTAAAATAATAAAATAATTGATTAGTCAAAAGACGTAAATTTAATAGGCATAGTAATATGAAGGAAATGATGAAAGATTGTCTTTGTGTAATTTATTTGTAGCAGGTTGAGCAGGTTGGGCAGGTTGAGCATTTTCGTTTGAGAGATGATCATTGTATAATATTGAATAACCGAGTCGTTCGGGTGCTCTTGGCTTTGAACTCACCAGCTCGGTAAAGTGCTTATGAGACCGAGATACCCGAGAGAAACAGAATACGGATGGGAGTTGAGAGTAGAGTTGATGCGAAAGGACCCAGACTAAGAGTAACAGCGAACAAGAAAGAGGATGAAATTCTCTCGGCTGCTTCTCATCTACCTGTAGACGACGGTTCATTAGAAAATATCAGTTTACATTGTCATATTTCGCCTTTTATTTCATACCGTATCAAAGTCTTTCAGTAAATTTTTTTATTTTTTTGTAAATATTATCTATTATATAATTTTCATAAAAGAAATTATATTTCATAATAACGCACAGAGTTATAATTAATATTGAAAATTGTTCCTTTGTCCACTGTTATTAATTTCAAATTTACCATCGATGTAATTAATTTCAGAGGAATATTTATTAAATTTTTAACGAGTTAAGTAATGGAAAAAAAAAACTTTTTTTTTTTTTCACAATGCAGTGAGTTTGGTGAGAACACAAGCTGTCCAAACATATAATCTCGATTGCAGATTTTTAACCGAAACGCAATTACACGGCCATCGAAAGTTCGATTGTAAGGTACACTGTGCGCAATTTGCTAGTGCTAGTATACACTAGTACACTATGTTCGCTCATGCTACTCGTTATATTCGGTTTCGGTTTCGACATTCTTCCGGTGGATGAAACGTAGTTACTGTCAATTCGTACCCGGAATTGATGCTTTTTATTCAGTTACTTTTTTTTTACATTTTCTTTTTATTTATTTACCCTTTTTTGTGTGCATTTTTATATTTTTTTTTGTTTCAGTTCTGTTAGTAACAACTCGCCAATCATCGGTCTTGATATCGACTTCCCTTTGTTTTATCAACTGCTTTTCACTTATGGACAAAAAAAAAAAAGAGAATAAATAGAAAAATGCACTATTCATTCATTTTTAAAAACAATGTACAATTTACGGTTTAAAAAAAAAAGTATAAGAAAAAATGTTGGATCAAATAAATGAGGTTTTAAAGAATTATTAATTTTTAAAATAAATTTGTTACACCATTTTTACCAATTATTAAAAAATTTATAATTGAATAATAAATTTTTAAACAATAGAAGGTATTGTAGCAGCTCTGACGGGCTGGACTAAAACCAATATTTGATCATTCAAAACCCATGACCAATAACTTTAAAACTCTTGATGTATCGTCAGCTGACGAACGTCAATTTTACAACTCGAGCAATTGCATACAGCTCTTTTTGCATTCTCTCTCGATATTCCCGCAATCTTCGCAGCAATCCATCGCAAAATTGTAACTCTACCTCTGGTAAGCTTTGAAAGAAATTGCCCTCGCAATTGTGTAATAACAAAAAATAATAAAAAAATATAAATTTTTGATATCGGAAATCAATTTTTAGCATAAAAAGCATTACAATGGTATATATTATATAAAAGATTTGAGTTTTATTAGAAACAATTAATTCATTATTTGGTATTAGTTCTTGACGATAGGAATTATTGAAGATAACTTTTGATTATTGGTTGATGTTTATATTGGTGAGCTGATGATTGAAGAAACACAACAAGAGTATAGATGAGTGTAGATGAACATGAATAAATGAGAATGAAAGGACGGAAAGGGAAGGGAAGGTAGTAAAGGTTTGGGAGGACTGTAGAAGAGACGAATTAGAGAGGAGACGACCGGGTGTACTCGATCGGACTAATTCCGTAGTGGAAGAGCCTACAAAGAGGATGGAGACCATTGGTTCAAGAACAAAGACCCCGGAC
The DNA here is from genome assembly GCA_964016945.1 of Microplitis deprimator. Lineage (NCBI taxonomy): Eukaryota > Metazoa > Arthropoda > Insecta > Hymenoptera > Braconidae > Microplitis > Microplitis deprimator. The sequence goes on from OZ024716.1 coordinate 16,284,682, forward strand.
AAAGTGATACAAGATTCACCAGATGCAAGAGAATAGAATGTCTCCCCTGTTTGTACAACAAAAAATACCCACCTTGTTATTTTTTATCCTCCTACTCCTCTATTTTTTTGTTTTTTCCTTTTTTTCGTCCACTTTTTTATGCACTCCAGCCAGTTTAATATTGCACTGGTTTGACAAAGAGGCTAATCATGCATTATCAAGTGCTGATGAGTCGATGAACCTCATCGTTTTTTTTTTTTTTTTTTTTGCAACATCGATGATTGTTGAAAATTATTCAATTAAAAATTAACAATTGAATGGGTTTTTCTGAAAGTTGTTGCTAAATTAAGTGGCAGATTTTTTGTTGTTATTTTTTTTTTTTTTTTTTTTTCATTTTCTATTTCAATGTTGATTAAAAATAAATTTGTTGCGCTAATTTTTTAATCAACGTTTACAGAAACATGTCAAACAAAAAAGAAAAATAAAAAAAGAGACAGAAATCGATGTAAACGTGGAGAGTCTGGATGGACTTTGTGTGTGTGTGTGTGTGTGTTGAAGGGTTGGTAGCAGAGGATTTAAGTGGGGGATGTTGGGCACCAATCAATAGAGACGCGGCGGCGCGCCACCTGTCAACGGTTACGAGATAAACACCACTCGGTACGTTTACTTCGTACATGGGTATTTGCACTTGCATGTGCATTCACCAGCGTGATTACAAAATCAAGATCTCATGAAATTTACGTTTATTTAAACTACCCAAGGTACATATAATTTATTTAACAAACATTTTTTTTTTTTTCTGGTCGACAATTAATTTTATTTTATTTTTAAATATTTCAGTAAAGCCACGAAAGTCAAATGTGATGAGTTGCTGCCCAAGGAAGATTAACTATGTAACGGATGAATGAAACTATCAATCTTTTTCACGATGAAAATTTAACAACCAGTATACGAATAAACCATACAAAGCTCTGTTGTTGCTATGTTTTAATTGATAAAATTTAATTTAATGGTCCTGTTGATTGGATAATTTATTTTATTTTATAATAATAATAATAATACCCATTAATTTTACTGAAAAATTAACAATAGTAAGTCTTGTTTGTGTTGATAAGAAAGGGGTTTAAAAAGGGGGAGAAAAAAAATTGTGAAATAAAATAAAATCAAGGATGAAGAACTTAAAGTTTATGGAGCATTTGTTGAACAACCACCACCACCACCACCGGCACCATCAGCAGCAGCACCCTAAAGAATTTCAAACCCACTCCATCTTTCCTCGCCAACTTTCTATATCCAGATGCCGGATTAAAACTGCGAAAAGCCGCCGTTCGAATAATCGAGCCGTTTTTTTTTCTTCACTCTCAGCTTTCTTAAAAACTCCGTCATGTTTGAGAGGTTATAAGAAAAAAATGTTCAAGTGCAACGAAGAGAAAAAGATCTTTGAGCTTTTTTTCTTAAAATTTTTTTTTTCCCCTATCCCTCGTTCATTTTATTTCATTATTTTTTTTATATTTTTTACTTAAACTTGAGATTCTTGGACGAATTATTGAACCGTCTGACCTCATCTCTTTACTTCCTACCATTTTCTTATAACTTTTATTTTTAATACTCTTAAACCACTCCCCCGCGAATTGCATCCTTATTTTAACATTCAAGTGACTTAACAATGAGTTTTATATTTTAAATTAATTGGATAAAATAATATTTTTTTTTTTTCAATTACACTAGACAATTTAAATGTTATTTAATAAATAAAAATCTAAATTTGCATTTAATTTAAAAAGTAATTTAAAAGAATTTATGTGTTGAAAAAATTTTTATTCATGAAAAATAAATGGGATAAAATAAAAATATATTTAAAAAATATAGAGAGGTAATATTGTAAAGTGCGAGACACTATCAATGACGATTCTTGTCTCGTAATGTCGCGGATCGGAAATAGACGGAAATTATAATGTTGGCACAAATCGATGTGAGATTGGATCTAAAATGTCTGCGCGTTGATGTTGTTGTTATTATTATTATTATTATTATTATTATTATTATATCATCCATGTATTTTCCAATATATACTCTCATTCTCTTTATACCATTCGTTGAAATGTACAAGATTTACTGGAGATACAGATCGATTTATCTATATAACAATACGAGAAGGACAATGCATAGAAAAGGAAAAGGACATGGAGGTACAGGCTACAAGATAAAAATCAAAGCTCAGCCTCTTTGTTTATACACAATAATAAAATAGATAAAACACCGATCGCGTTCAAGATATACACAAAGAACTATGGTTATTGCATTTGGATACTACGTCTTTCGATCAATTTTAATAATAACATTCTTAAATAAACATTCTGCGCTGTATTTTCAAAGATATCTTTCAAAATAAAAAAAATTTATATACGTTTCAAATCAATTTTTATTTTTATTTGTTTTATTTTATTTTTTTTCAACCATCATAAAAAAATATATATATATATATGTATTTCTATTCCATTTCGATTTATGTTTTCTTTTAGTGTCGCTGATATAAAATAAAATAAAAACTACGAGTTTACTGGTATCAAATATATTATTTTAAAATTTATTTTGCATTAAAAAGGGTATGAAATGTTAATACTATTTTCTATAGTCATATATAGAGGATATATTTATGTGTATGTATATATGTAGTAGGTAATATTGAGAAGGTGAATTGGGAAGTGATTCAAAACATCCTCGAACGTTCCGTTTATTCGACCAGCTAAATGTACTACTACCAACTGAAGCTTTAGTACAAGAATTGCTTGCAAGAATGAAATAGATTTAGTGTGTATATATATCCCTATATATGATATTGAGAGAATAAGCGCGGGCGAATAGGTATAGTAGGTTGGTTTTGGTGCTGAGTGTATGTGTAGAGTTTGTTGGCGGAGAAACGAAGAAAGCGAGTATTGTTGCGGTGGGTATTGTCGAGACAACAATAGAAAATAGTGATATAGACACTACTGGTACACACGTATTTACTCAGTACTGTTCGCGGTCCACGAAATACCTACAGCATAAAACATATTTAGTGGCTATAAGTTGGAAATAAATATTTATTTCCCATGTCCTTATGCCATCCTCTCTTCTCTCCCTTTTCTCTCTCTACATATAAATATATACTTCATTCCTCTGAGTCTTTTTTTCGACCATATATTTCTACTTGGCTTCTTTTTATTTTATATTTCTTTGGTTTTATTTTTATTTTTTAGTTGCTTGCGGTACCTTTCTCGTTTACATTTACTGCAGAAACGTACAGACAGTACTTTTATATTTGTAAGTACGTCGAATATGTCATGGGTTATTTCTTTGTACGGTACTTTATTGTCGAATCACGTGGAAAAGATGAAAGTACTTGATGACAACGTCTTTATTTGTATAAATTTATACATTTTTTTTTTGTTTTTCTACTTTTATATTGCTTGAGTTTAATAATATTTTCTAATTTATTATTACTAAAGAAATAATAAATTTTTAGTAAACATAAATAGTTGTTTGAAGTTGAGTTAATTATTAAACTTATTATTACCAGCATTTTCATTAACATTACTTACAATAGAATTTCAACAGTGTTTCAAAGCTAGAGGCTTGTTGTTTGATGTGACACAGTAGTAAATGCAACTTTTATCTCAAAGTATCTTTCTCTTTTAAGTACCACCCGCTTTTACTTCTTTTATACGTTAAACTTAAACTTTCTTGTCTTATAAAAATATTAAAAATTCAACTGACAATGAAAAAGTATTAATTCTCGTTTCATTTTTATAACTTGTTGGTGATAATGATAAATGTAACGATTTAAATTTTATTAAAAAATGTCCACGAGATAATATAAATTTTTTCGAGTTCTCAATATTATTATCAACTTAGTTGCCAAGAGTTTCGCGAGACTGAAGAAAACGACGAGTTTATCGACGATATTCCTCTAGATTGTTTCAAAGTTTAATGATAGTACACCCATTGTCATTGTTAAAGTAATAATAGTAATAGTAATAGTAATAGTAATAGTTTAAGTAGTGGTGGTAGACATGATAGCAATGCTAGTGGTAGTAAAACATTTTGTGTAAAGTTAATACCAAGGGCTTTATTCGAATCTTATTTAACATAAAACTTTATAGTATAATTACACTTTGATTGATTAATCTTGTGCTTTTATATTTAATTTATGTAATTGATTTTAAAAGTTATACTCATTTTACTTTGACACCATTTCAATAAACTTTTGTAATTATATTCTCGTTAAAGTCTTTTGAGTATTATTATTATTATTTTTTTTATTGTTAACAAAAAAAAAATTGAAAAACGTTTTAAAGGTCATGTATCGCTGCACTCTGTGTTATTAATTAAAAACCAATTGTGGCTTTAATTTTATATTTATATTATACAAAACTGTAAATAAATGTTCAAACCGATGAAAAACCAATACCGCGTGCTACGGATCTAATGAAATTACTTTCACATCCTTTGCTACTCGATATATACGATAATTTCTTCTCGTTTTCAATACTCGTGGCAAATAGAATTTTTTAACCATGTAAAAAATAATACCTAATGAAAAAATAAAAAAAATTAAATGAAAAATACCGGGGATTATTTTATTATCAATTTTTTTTATTCAAACTTCCGAGTTAACTCGCTCTCTTTTCGATTCAGTTCAGTGGACTGAACAAATATTCGTAAAATGCAATAATTCTCTCTTGAACATCCGTCTATTAGCTTTGTTTCAAACACTAAAATTTCATAAAATTTTCTATCCTCCAATATCCGGCTGTTCATTAAACAATCCAAGTTTTTTTTTCCCTCGAAGCTATTAAAAGTTAATTTTTTTTTTTTCCTTTTTTCTTTTAAATTGGATTTTTGGGTAAATATAAAACTTATAATAACATTGATAAATAAATTTCTTACATAAGTTTGTCGACAAATAAATCAGCGAGTTATAAAAAAAATTAAATTAAATGAAAGAAGAAAAGCATAGGTAATCTGTGTGTTTTGAGACGCTTGCTAGCAATATACTGAGTAAGTAAAAGTCTGCCAAAGTAGGAGGGTCCTAATAAACGTAAGAGGAAAGCTGGCTTAAAAGCTCTTCGAATAACCGAGAACTCGTCTTTTATAGAGAAAGAGAAGAAAAAAAATTAATAATAATAATAATAATAATAATAATAATAATAATAATAATAAAGAAAGAAAGAGTAAGCGAGTGAGTGAGTGAGAAAACAAAAGAATTTTGCGCCAACACCATCGACTAAAGCCCAGTCTGAGCTGACCCAAATTTACGATCCATTAAAAATAATCGTACCAATGTCTTCATTGTTTAATTTCTTCAGTAATAATAAAAAAAAAAAAAAAAAAAAAAAAAAAAAAAAAAAAAGAACCGAAATTTATAAATTATCTACGAATCTCATAAAATTATTAACAGTACATTTAATTCTTTATAAATGCATTCAAGTACATTAGTTTCAACTTTGTTGACTAACTTTAAATTTAAATATTAAAATAATTAATTGGTGATTTTATGTAAATTTAAATATATTAATATTAAAAATTATAAACATCGTCCCGTATCGGAAAGATAGATCCGTTCTGGCAAGTCAGTAGGGATAAAATTCATAATCCCGGGTGTTATAATGTTTGCCAAGAGATTGAGGCAAAAGGGGTGCTGTTGCAATGAGGATGAGGACGAGAATGAGAATGATGATGAGGAAGAGAATGAGGATGAGGATGAGACTACCGGTGAGTATGCATAAAGTGTTGAGAGCCTATGTTTTTTAGAGAGAGAAGTAACATGATGAAGAGGGAGATAAATATCAAGAGAGATGATAAAGTAGAAAATAAAAAGCGATAAGTTTTTTTTTATTTTTTTTGCTGCAGGAAGAAAAATATATATAAAGTAAAAAGTATATATATATATATATATATATATATATATTTCTCTAGGGAATATGAGGTTTTAATGGATTGACCGACTAGAGAGAGGATACTAACGCAGTCAAACTTGTTTTGCGTACATCAACACCTGTGTTCAACCCTCATGAGTTCTTTTCCCCTGACGCTTTGGTGAAACAGATTTTGTTTGTGTCTATTTTGTTTTTTATTTTATTTATTTATTTTTTTATACATATATGTATCCCAAAGTTAACCAGAAAGCGGAGATTATTTTTACCGTCTACTCTACACACAGTATTTTTTTAAATTTAGACTAATTAAAAATATCCACATGAAAAAAGATTATAAAAATGATTAACATTTTATGTTTCTATATTTTATTGAGAGACGAAAAAAAAAAAAAAAAACATTAGTATTATATCATTAAAAAAAACCAATTATGTCGATCTATTAAATGTCACAAAATTGTAAATAGCAAATGATTGAATCTATAAATTAAACAAAAAAAAGTTTTTTAATAAAAAAAAAAATAATTTGATGCCTCCAAGTCTTTCAGCGCTATTCAACTTATCCATCGAGAGTGATAGTATTGAGAGTCTTTGTGGTGGTTTTTCAACAACACGAAAAAGCTATTCTTTCATAAAGAACCAGACCAAAAGTCTAAGAATAGAGCCCGCATTCGAGAACATCAGTATTTTATATTACTCTCTCTTTCTCAATTCCTCACTCACTCTTTTCTAAAAGATAAAGATAGTAATCCCTTGTTCCTTCACCCTCTTGACTCGTCCTAAGGGCGGAAGAGCCAAGCTAGTCAAAATAACAAGAAAAAAAAACCTAAAATAAAATAACTGAAAGTGAGATGGAAAATTTATATTCGATGGTGATATTCTTTCTTCTCTCTTTTTTCTCTAGAAATGTCTTTAGTGCTGTGCCTGCCAAGAGTTGAACAAGTAAAACTTAAAAAACGAAAAAAAAAAAAAAAAAAAAACAACCTGTATTGGTCGAATGCCGCCGTGCACCAGGTTCAACGTATTCGTTTTCATATCCCCGAAGGATTTTAAAATACTAACATAAAATAAAATATGTATATATACATGATATAATAAAAAAGTGAGAAAAAGTATGTTTCAGCGTCTGTTAATAAATTACAAAAGTTGTCTATTATTTCAAAAATCAAATTAAAAGTTTAAAATAAAAAAATAAAATTAATATTATAATTTAACAGAATTAATAAATTTATTATTGCATTAAAATAAACTATTAATAATAGTATTTTTTATTATCAAAAGATGTTAAACGCAAGTTTCACAAGGATATTTTTTATTCCGGTGATTTCATATCTTTTCGTGCCATTCTCACCTTTGCTTTCAAGCCTGAGATAGAGCTGACATAATTTTCCAAGATACCCCTTTCTCTCGCCACCACCTTACTTTTCATCTCTTACTCTACTCTAGTGCTTTTTTTTTCTTTTCACCCCTTTCTCCACTATCCAAGACTTTTCATCCAACATCCTTTCCTTCCTTCTTATTCTCTTACATTTTAACTTTTTTTTTATTTATTTTTCCGTTACTGTCAGACAAAAAGCTCGTGTAAGTCAGCGAGGATCACTTCTCAATGGTTGAAAAAGGGAAAAGATATAAAAGGAAAGAGAAAGAGCGTGTCAATTGTTGTTGGGCGTTACGACTAAAGTAATATCAACCACAAATTCTTATTTACTAAGCCACTTTATATATACTTTACGCTTTTGTATCCTAATATTTACTCGGTCTTATTTTATGAAAACAATATAATTATATTATTATTATAATCAATAAAAAAAAAAAAAATGGATTATAAATTTCTAATTCACCAGTACCATAATTAGATAATTACAACTAATATTATTACACTGGAATTGAAGCTATAAGCTTATTCAAATTAACATTCATACTCCAAAACAATCAACGAATCCTTTGAAATTAAATTAAATTAATTAATAATCAAATCCATCAGTACTCAGTATATTCATTTAATTAAAATCCATTAACAGAGTCGATGTAATTAATATAACGTTAATTTGTTTATTTTTTTTTGTATTATTATACAAATCTCAGAGTTAATTTATTTAAGTATAATTGATAAATAAATTTTATATGAGATAGTGGGTAGAAAAAAAAATTAATAACGTGGTTGAGGATTGTCGTAGATGGGAGTAGAGAAACGTTTGATTATATTATTTGCACGTGCGATATGATAAGAATATTAATGTATATATGTATTTATATAGATAATGATAACAATAACAATAACGATAACAATATAGAAATAGTTGGATACATAGATATAAGATAAATATAGTAGATAGGTTGGTGGTTGTTATATTGAGTCTAGAGTTGGAACGAGTATTGGCTGTGGCACGTGCTGCATGGTAATTACGTTATTCCATTCAACAGCATTTAGTTAATCCAGCTGGAATTAGTGCTACGTCAGGGGTGAAAGGCCCCTAAATCCCCTGACTCGTCTTGTGATTGAGTCTTAAGCTCAACTCACACTTAACTTTCATCGTTCATCTATTTTTTATCCATTTATCATTATTACTATTATTATTATTTTAAGAATAAATAAATGATAATAATATTGAGTTGGAAATGAAAAAAAAAAAAGTTTATAAATAAATAAATAAATTAGTAAAAAATGATAAACTTTATTTTATAATTTATTTTTTTCGGAATAACCAAGTAGCTCCAATTCATATGACAATGTTGGCAAAAACGTCGCGTTGTCCAATTTAACTCACGGCATCTCAACTTGTGGGTGGGTATACTCTGTATACCACTCGTGAAGCGTCGCGAACCCACCAAGAGTTTCTCAACAATCTTAACAAGCGTTTCTAAGAATTGTTCGTAGCACACAAAGTACGGTAGCCTGTACCACCAACAGAAGCTGCTTTCGAGAGAAAAAGTCAAATAAAATAATAAAAATGTTGAAAACTAGAGAAGAACGAGAGAAGAACGAGAGGATGCTTCTAGTTCTAGGTGATCTTTACAGGTACAACATCTAGCCCTCACTATTGTAGTAGTCATTCTACGAGCCAATTTTCTCGTCTATCTCTCCTTCAACTTATCCTATTTCTTCTTATTTTTTATCATTTTCTTTGCAATATGTTCTTCCATTTACATTTTTTCACCTAAATTTTCATAACAATAATTATTATAATAAACGAAAAATTTTTTATTTTTTTATTAAATTATTTTTGTGACTTTATTAACACGTTTCGTTTTACCTGCTGTTAAAATCTACAACGAATTATATAGATATATGTATAATAAAATAAATAAAGAAGAGAAAAAAATAAAAAGAGAGAAAAAATATAGAAGGTGCCGCAGCAGCTGTTTCTAACGCAATTTTTCTCTGATATAAATCCTCAAGGGCTGACGATATTGAATCAAACCACGTAGTTAGGAACGAGGGAACGGCTTTATCCACGACTACTACTACTGCCAAGGAGCTTCTTACTGGGCACCCACCACTAGTACTGGACGGCTAACTAGATCCAAGCATCAACGGCTCTACTACTGCCATACCCATTTTCACCATTACGTCGTTTCTGATGGGGAATAAAAAAGAGAGCTCACAAAAAAAAAGAAATATATAAAAATTTCTTGAGGATAAAAGAAAATGTGAATGATGATATAACTTGGAAAATTAATTAGTGACTTTCTTTTTTCTTTTTTCTGTTTTTTTTTTTTTTTTTGACAAATATAATTCACTTACAATTATTTTTTTTTTCTGTTCCTTGTATAGATAATTTAAATAATAAAAGTGAAAATTGAGTTTTAAATAATTTCATTAAACTGATGCATGCGCATAAAGACATGCTGTGCACACACTTTATTTCAGAGGATGATGTTACTGAAAACCATGGAATATAACGGAGAACATTTAAAATAGAGTATTTAACCGTTTGAATCACACACTACACTACTCTGTATACACTGGCATCAGTGCCTATAACTACCGTTTAAATAAATGAGGATGGCCTAGTTGGTGAATTGAAACGCCTATATGTATCTGTCTATGAATTATTACCATGACTGGTCGCGAAGGTTCTATCTGCACACTTACACACCTACACATATAGTCCCAGTGTCCCAGTGTCCCGGTGTCTCGGTGTCCCGGCGTCCGCGAAATGCCATTATGAGACTATGAATTGTACCAGTTTAATTAAATCATTAATTATATCACATTCATCTTTTGTTTAATAAACATTAAATTTATTTCATTTTTTTATTTATTTTTTTTTTTTTTCTGATTAATATTCAAACAATTTATAATAATTGTATTAAATAGTAACAAGATTTAACGATAAAATTCAACAGACTTTAGTAAAATGATGAAAAAGGGTTAAATTGAGATTAATGGATGTTACTAATAGGTAGTGAAGAGAAAAAGGTTTATGGTTATTTTTGACATATCATTTGAAAAATAAGAAAAGAAGATAAACCGAAAAATCGGAACGGTTCATGCGAGTAAAAAGATAGAGAAGCGAAAAGCATTGGATTATATATTTGGGCCAGTCGGTTGGAGCTTTGAGAATTTTAACGTTTCAACTGAAACTTCTGCCAGGTTTTTATCTATCAGATGACCTCTTTTTGACATTTATTTATGTGCGTTGAGAAAACTATTAAATAGGTTATTGATAATTGTTATCGTAGCTGGTAGAATGCAATGAAAATATGCTTTTTGAATTATTAAGATGCAATAAAGATGGTTATATATAGAGATAAAATTTAAGAAAGAAAAAAGAAAAAAGAAAAAAAATTGACAAGGTGAAGTTTGCCAAGTGGAAAAAACTGGCTCAAGTTTCTTTACATTTAAACTTGGAATAGAGGGTATAGAACATGTTCATGTCTGAGTTAGCATGAAAAAAAGAGTGAAAATCTTGTGGTGACAAGGAGACTAGTGTCCAAGCCGGTGGTTGTCCATGTCGAGTCGGTCAAGTGCATTGGCAACATCTGGTGATTCGAGGCTTCAACTCTCGAGCACAATCACTACCACTAACACAGAGATCTGTAATGTACGTGAAAGGGAAATCTGTCCTTTGCTTACATGACATCCATTTAAATTTCATGGAAATAGAAACCGATGAATTTGATGGAGAAATTCTTCTATCCATTATGAATTAAACTTTTCAGATATTTATATAAATATTATTAAAATGCCGTATAGATACATTTAAAATTGGAGTTACTACTTATTAAGTATAATGATAATAAAACTACATAGACTAAAAATAGCAACAATAACAATTATAAATTTGTTAAATTTTCGCTCAGTTACTCATAACTGAAACTTTAACAATAGCTTTCATCTGATTATGCGTCTATTATTCTCGTCTGGCAAACCATCAGTAGTGTTTTCATCAGTACAGTGTGAGAGTACCGTAGACCCCCGCGAATTCAGGAAGAGAATAACGAGAGCGCCGGGTCAGTAAAGTCAACGAGATTTCAGAGTGAGTTTAAAATTTTCTACCCATTCCCACGGTCAACTCTACACACATCGTCATCATTATCTACCCTCACTCACTACTCTCTCCGATAACACATTATCCTTATCCGGTGGGAGTACTCTCGACTATACTCGGTAAATAATTCCTCTACCCTTTCTACTTGACTTTCCGAGCGATATTTTCCGGCACTCTAGGCCCTCCTCATCGATTCACAGCCACAGCACATATAATACTCAAGCCTTCTCCCTCTTTTCAGCCTTTCAGCTCTCTGAAACTCTAAACCAACGAACCAACGAACCAATGAACCAACGAACCAACGAACCAACGAAAACTCTTATGCCAGAAACGTTCAAACATATCGGTGATGGTTAATGAGTAATGGCAGCCGTCTATCATCCAAAAAGTATGTGCTTGACATGTGTTAGTAATGCCTGGGAAACACCACTCGTTGGTGACGTCTAGCGTGAAAAGTCACTTCAACACACACCATCAAGAAAAACCATTCCTTTACTTTATTTATTTATTTATTATTATTTTTTTTTATATTTTGATCTCAGGTTTTGATTTACGTGTATGACCTCTAGTCATTTTATCATTTTAGTCCTCCTCTATTAGTTTGTAAGCTAGAAATCAAACTATACTTGGTTTCTTTTATTTTTCTGTTAATTTTTTTTTTTAACTGTACTAACCGTAAACGACAATTCCGCACGATCAAACTGGTGAATTGCTGGGAAAGTTGAAACAATATCAAATTTATTGGTGAAAGAAACCGGATGTTGGGACACTGAAATACGAGTAGAGGTAGTAGGAACGCGGATACGCGGGTACACGGAGAAATTGTACAGTTTGTCGTTTTGAAGAAAAAGGATACCAGATGTAAGCAGCGGCTGGCAATAGTTTAAAGGCTACAAGTCAATAGTATTTTGACTTTGAGGATTTATGTTAAAAGTCTGTGAACAAAGTATGGGTGCTGTCGACTAGCGATAGTGTTGCGGGATTAAAGAGGAAATGAAAGTGATCAAAATGGTGAGAATGACACATAAAGAGAGACCACAGAAATTTCAGTGATTGGTTGTTCTGAAATCTCAACTCTGGGCTCTGAGCTCTGGGTTATAGGTTCTATATAAGTTCTAGGTTCGGTGGTGGTTCTACTGTTGCTACATTTAGAGTTACTGCTGGATACGGTATGTCCTCGAGAGCTTTTGCTGACGGGGTAATATATAACAGCGAATGAGTTTGCTTGAGTGCAAAAGCCAAGTAACCAGGTGAAATTATATTAAGTTTTAACTTTAACTTATAACTAATAAATTTTAATACAAATTTCAAAATTAGCTGATTGATAGTGTTGTTAAAGTCTTTAGAAGCTCTTGAAATAATACTACTATGAGATACACCGCGTAAAAGTATTGTTCAAGGATTTAATAATGAAAAAGATTAAGGGATTGATACGATATATAAATATACAATGGCAAAAGTGTTAGACTGATACAGATCTCATTGTATTTGTCGACCGAAAAAACAAAAGTAACACGAGCTAAGACGCTATTTTACGGCTTTAAAAGGTAATAAAATAAGTAGTTTCAGGTTTAAATGTATATATAAATATATATATATATTTTTTTTTTTATGCTTAAAAGACATCTATTTCTTTGGCAAGTTTATACTTTTATAGAGCAAGCTTTGCGGAGCATGCGGCGCGGTGTTATCGATGCGATTTCCATAAACGGAGAACCGGGTGTTTGGCTTTCGGGTGGTACATCTACATAACGGCCCGATCCAAAGACTTTGAATTCTCGATTGGCTATATATACATATATGGATAATCTATATATTTATATCAAAGTATCAGCAAAACTTGAGATTTTAAAATTGAGGAAAGTTAAAAAGACTCGAAATCAGTACCAATATCATATATTATAGTCAATATAACATTATTATCATTATTTACCGTAAGCAAATAAAGTTATGAAACCGGATAAAAGAAAACACTTGATTGTTATTTAAATAAACAACTAAATAATGATAATAATAATAACAAATAATATAAAGTGAAAAGTAGCATTATTATCATTAATTTATTTCTATTGTGTTAAATAAATTTAATAAACTATCGTATATATATATATGGATACAAATGATAATCATATATCCCTTCAACAAGCCACTTTAAATTGAATGAACATTGACAATGATTATAATGTGGTTGGTGGTTGAAAATAACGTTACGTGCGTTGATTATAATTGTGCGTCGGCCCGACGAGAAGCGGAATCGAATCAACGATGCGAGAAAAGGAGGATCATTTTCATGATTGGTTACCAAATAAATATATGAGCCATTGGGATAGACAGAGATAGAAAATAAAAGTGTATAGAGAGTGTATAGAGAGTGTGGCGTACGTTGGTGTATGGATAAGAGAGATAAAATAAGCTCTGACTATTCAGAGACCGGGAAACAGTTTTGGTTCACCAGTAATTTCAGCAGCTGAATTGCTGTGAATTGCGTAAATGGCTATTTCCATTCAAGTATCAAAAGCTAGTTCTATGAGTTTTCATAGTTTCTTTTTTTTTTTTTTTTTATTTTTTGATAAAAATGCTCGAAAAATTATTTCCAAATCTGATAAATTTTATTATTGTAAAATGAAATAATATTTAGTTTCCACAGTAAGCTTATCCACATATTTTTATTGCTAACGTAACGAAAAAAGAAAAAAAAATTAATAATAATAATAAAAAAAGACGATATTTCTGTCTTAAATTTAACTTTCTTTTATTACAAGCTCGTATTTTTCGTAAGACGCAACCGCAAAATCATATCGATTGGTATATGTTACTGTGTGTTTACGGAAAGACGATTTCTCATGTTGAAAACCCAACATCACTTTCATACAATATCATAACTTGTGTAGCGTAAAATTTATAAAGTTAACAATAAAGTTGGGGTAAGAAAATACTTGACCTTTGTCTCAATTTTACTCTCAATTACGACCCATATATTATTATGAAATAAAATATTGTTGTCAACTCTAGGTGTAGGGTATTGAACTAAAAAATTTTATACAGAAAACTTTTTGGTCTCTTTGTTAGTAGTGTGTATTGTTATTATTGTATATTTTTTGTATTTTGGTACGAGTATCAATAAACTACAGAGACTGAAATAAAAAACGACGGTATTGTGATGGAAAATGGCATCGAACGGAAATGTGATCTTTAGTAAAAGAACGGATTTACTGGTAAATTGAATTTTCTATTCAACAGAGTCTTGACGATTCTTCAATTTGACGTCAACATAAAGAACTAGGCTTAGTGGCCCAGCTCATACACACCATTCTTAGTCAATGTTACAGAAATCATTTTCTTTTTATTTATTTTTCACGGTTAAATTTAATTTATCATAAAAAAGTGTAGAAATTAAATTGGAATAACAAATGAATTTAAGACAAGAGAAAAATAGAAAATATTATTATACTTTTTTTTATACCTTTCATCCTCTCGTAATGGATGATATTTCTTATTACAAAGTATAAAAAACCTTGATATTCACTGATAAAATACAAAGACAAGGAAATAGGATACAAACATTCAAGTTGATTTTGTTGTCGATGAAAAGGACAAGACGAAAATTGCTCAAGAACTACCCTTCGCTTCTTGGCAAAGTGCTTTCCCTTCACCTGAGGCTCTTTTAGCCTCATACATCTATAACTATAGATTTCCTTCACTCAGTTGGGAAGATGAGTTAAGAAAAAAAAAAATAAAATAATAAAAAAAGTTTAACAAGAAAAAGAAGAAGAAAATGGAAAAGGAGAAAGAGAAAGAGAAGAAGACGGTGAAAAGCTTGTTTCGTGTCAATCAGTCTTTCATTCTTGGAGACTACTGTACGTGTGTGTAGATTTATATATATATGAAATCCATCATGATGTCGAAATTGAAACGTAACACTATTGCTTTTCTCCTATGGCAAATTTTATATATATCTATTTTCTTTTCGTATCATTCATATTTTTTTTATTTTTTATACTCGTTCAATTTCTCTTAACATTTTTAGTTATATTTATAATTTTTTCATTATTCAATAATCATTTAAGCTAACACCAGATCCGCATTATACTATAAAATAATCTACGATTCCTACTAAAACTTGAACATATTGTATGAGATGATTGAAATCCTGACTTGACCAGTTTACCTCCGGGGTGTCTTTAAATTTCACGGTTTCCTAAAATTCTTTTCATCTCTCGATGCAAAATTTCGCTCGGCAAGTTTTTTCTTTTTATTCTTATTTTACTTTAATTTTTTAAACCCAGTTTATTCTGAGTAATTTTTTTTTTGCTTGCAACTCATCAAGTTCATTGTAATGCAAGAAATCTACATATGAAATAATAAAAAAGTATTTTTAGTAAAAATGAAAAAATATTTTAAGGTGAGTTAATGATCTTGAGTGTGCCGTAAAGTTATAAGCTAGAACATGTAATCGTTGACATGAAAATAGCCAAGAGAGTGTATGTAAGGAGGATGAGTGGATGACCAGCAATGGATGACTACTACTGGAAACTCTGGAAACGGCAGACTACCAGTCGTTCTACCTGCAGCAGCAGTAGTAGTAGTAGTAGTTGCTCTAAAGAAAGATCGTAAGGGACCACAGCAGCACCTATTTCAGTACGTAGTTACAACGACATCTATAGCATTGTCCAACTGGTAGCCGCAATGCGACGTGCTTGAGCTCGACGGTGCAAGTTTTAGGTGAGGTCGGTGGTTGTTAGGAAAGTAACAAACCGCGGTCGAAATTTCTCTCTTATACCGGCACCTTTACCTCCTTCACTCAGATATGCAACTTCGTTATCCTTTTTCAACATCCACCCAAGTAAAATATTTCAGGTCTAACCAATATATTACTTTTTTACATTCTTAGATTTTTTTCATTATCACTACAATTCATCGTACGAATGTTAGCACCAATTTCTTAATAAAATTTTTCTTTTATTTTTTTTTTTTTTTTTCCCTACAAAAATATTTCATTAATACTTTAAGTAAATTTATTTCAATAATATAAAAACGTTTTTTTTTTCTCAACAGAATAATATTTGGGTTTTTTTTGTTAATATTCAATTCGGCTTTCTTCTACTCTAGTTTTTTTGTTATATGTACTTCCGCAATTCAAAAGGGGAAAGCTTCTGTATGAAAATAAGATTAATGCCCTTACCCTCTATTCAGAGACAGCTCAATAGATCTACACGCCTTGCATCCCATTTAGTATTTCAGAATGTGAAAATGACCACAATATTAGTCAGAGCTTCATGTTTACCAACTTTTAACCATTTTTCTTCATCATCTTTATCATCATCATCATCATTATTATCATTATTATCATTATTATTATTATTATTATTATTATTATTATTATTATTATTATTAATAATATTGGATGCTGCTCCTACCACTGACAACATAAGCTTATTTATGCTGAACTTTTATTCAAAAAATATTTAACTCCTGATGGACTATTATTAAGTATTAATAAAATTAAATTGGTGAAAAGTATTTTTAAATTGATAAAAATGAGCAGATAGAAAGATAGAGAAAAAACGTTTTGTTAGGGTTCTTTAATTATTTTTCATTCTGAGATTCTTGTTGAAAAAGAATAATAAAAAAAATAGTTGAAAGAAATAATGGAAATGACGACAGAATGAAATTAAATAAATGAGGTGAAAGAGACAAATGTAAATAAGTTTAGGATGGCCTCGTAATTCGAGAACCGAGCAACCACTTTTTATTCTTAGGCACACTGGTAAACGGGATTCATTTATAGTACTCTCTACAACTCACCCTCTTGCTTCGCCTCATTTACAATCATTCCCCCTTTAAACGAATTTACTGGCAAGCGGACTGATTGTTTCAACGAAATCTATTTTTAAACGACAATTATTCAAAATAACTACTATGATTTTTTATTTTTTATTTTTTGTTCTCTTGTAATTATTGATATGAATAAATGAATTAATAATTAACGATTATTATTTTTAAAAAATATAAATTGATATTTAATAAAACATGACAGGTGATAAATTAACAATTAGTTAACAGGCAACGGCAATGTCAAAGGTGGGGAAGTAGTGATGGAGTTTAGGGGGATTTTATCAACTACTGCGAGACAATTCCATCGAGAGTATAAAGTTGTCCTGTGGAATACCAATTAGCAGGATATTACAGGGGCGTGGGATATTCATCGACGCAGCAGAGACAGGAAGCAAGAGGGATAGATCATCACACAGACATTGTCTGTTTCCTCACTCAGCTATTCCTCATCCTCAACCCCCTCAAATCCCTCAACTCCCTCAACCAACATATTCAGACTCTCCCTACTACTCCCTACTCTGTGTTGTACATCATCCTTGTTACCTCATCTCCACGAACCTTTATAACAATCCTGAGCAATACTACTATATCTAATATATCTACTATATCTACTATATCTACTACAGTTCAGTGTATGCCGTTGAGCATAATCCTCCTTCTTCGCCTCCATTGGTTGGGTAGAGGGTGGAAGGTACAAGGTACGTCGCCGGAATTCCGAGTCATCGCACGTTCCGAATTATCCGTTCGGCTTCACTGCCGCACCAAATAGTCTGAACGTCTGAAAATGTCTCTAACTCTCCACTAGTATAGCTATATATACTACATAAATTTATTTCTTTACAGTAAATTATTATTATTTTGTTTTATTTTTCTTCCATAATAATAATTTATTATTATTATTATTATTATTTTCAATTTATCATATTTTTTTGTTACATAAAAATAAACTGATTGAATAAAGGTTTAAAAATTTTTTACCGCTTGATAAAGCATTTTTGAGAGTAGGAATGAAAAAAAAAAAAAAAATAATATTAATAAAGGAAAAAAAAGCTTCATCGTCGGGCAAGTCCAGCCATGGTGCATATCTATATACATATATACATACATACATATATACATCAACGACAAAAGAACCTCGTGAATAAAAACTACGGGGAATAAATAAAACTCTTCAATATGCATGTATGAATATTGAATATATATCGATATATACCACCACCAGATGCACAAATGAAAGCATACCCGGGTCTTTATTGAAAAAGTGAAAAATTGTAAGCCCCAACTTTTACAATTTCATCCAATATTTTATATATTTTTTATTTTTGCATACTTAGTTTCTTTTATTTTATACTCTTCTTCGTTTGAAAATATTTGTTACAAAATTTTATCTACAAAACTTATCAACGATATTAAATATTTTCTTTTATTTAATTTGAAAAAAAAAAAAAAAAAAAATTATTTTTACACATCGCTTAGACTCTATACGATTATTTATCAACGTAGTACGTAGGTTTTAGTTGTAAAAGGGACTCTCGGCTCTCGTTCATGAACAAATAGAAGAGTATAAAAGTATAAAACAAAAAAAAAAAAAATGAGGGTAAAACGAGGCTGTAGAAAATTGAGAATGAGAACGATGAAGAAGAAAAGCGAATGAACTGAATTTACTGACGTGTCAAAGTCATTTATTTTTTTTTTTTCTGTAATATTTTTTTCTTTATCCGTGGGCTTTTCAGCCTCTGAGATAAAGACGATCTTTTACAAGAAACCGTATTTTGTATCATTATCTATCTTTTCTAGCAGCTATTGCCAATGATTTAACTCTCAGCCAAATAAATATTTATAATTTTTTATTAAATACTAATATCAATTTTATATGTAAAATATAATTAAAATAATTATAAAAACTTTTTGATTTAACTATTATTAATGACTTGACTTGTGGCTATTGCTTTTGTAAATAATAGTAAAAGGAAACATAAATAGAAGGTCATAGGGCGTAAAGATAAAACTATCTGTGGCGTACATTAAAATGAATATGTACTCCTACTTTTTGTACTTTTTTAAAAGTCATAGCAACCGCGTTTAATTATTTTAAAGTCATAACAGCTGTGTTTAATTTTTTCCCACCATGAATGAGAATTAAATATATATATTATATGTATTTTTTTTTAAGCATTAAATGTTTTATTTATTTATACCCGGCAAGTTAAAATTATTATTCAAGTCAAAGTGAAATTTTTTACATGAAAAGGTTTTATAAAAATTCATGACCCTTTAAAATTTTTTTATCAAAATACATACATTACGTATTTTTAAATTACAAGAATATATATATAATATTAATTTGCTTATAAATAATAGAATTTTCTATCATCTAAAGAATTTTTTATTTCTCAGGTTGGTTATGTTCAGTGCATGATAAAAGATAAACTTTAATATAAAGAAAAAATACTTAAAACACAAGAGTATAAACTTGAAGTTTAAGTGAATGACAACAAAAATAGTAAAAATAAATAGTGAGTAGCAGTAACTTTAGTAATTGAGTTTAAGTCATCTAGTGTGTATGTGTATGTGTATGTGTGTGTCTCGTAAGAGAATAAAGCTCCTGTAGCTCGCGATTCTTCTCTCCTTCTCTTCTTTAGCGACTACCAACTTTACTTTCTTTGCTATATTCTAAACTAAACTGTATCTATAGTAAATATAAAGTAGAAGAGCTGCAGGAGTATATAGTCTCTATCTCCTAGTTATCCATGCAATGGCGCACGTTAGGAAACGTTCTTGAATTTTAGTTTTCCCCTTGCTACTCTTTACTCCTCCTACTTCTTTTACCTTCACTTCAATCCACTACATACATACAAGCAACGTTGTCTTTTCCGCATACGCTTTTGACGCGAGTGAAACGTAAAGTACTAGTAAAACCCGTGAGGCATGACCTCCTACTCGATGCATCAGCTCTCCAACAAGATTTTCAAGATGCAAGAGGAATTTTTCAACACAAAAAAAAATAAAAATAGTTAAAAAAATTAAAAAAAAGAAAAAGATAGAGAGAGAGACATAACTTTAAAGTTCTTTTGTGAAAGAAAAAAATAAAAACTCTAATGGAAGAGCTGGTTGAAATTTATTATGGGCTCTGAGAGCCTCATTAAAAGTTATCCACCACTCTCATTCCAATAATTCGCGTTAAAGGAGAAAAAATTTTTTTTCTTACGTAATTATCATGATAAAGTAATAATTGGTCATAATATGTATGTTTTCTGGTTACGTGTATTAGTAAATTATTTTTTTTATTTTTTTCCATCTCGAATAAAATAATATTCTTAAGATTTCTGACATTTGAATTTTATTAAAGCCAGTGTCGGTATTTTTTTTAAAATTCTCTCAAGTTTAAACTTTTAAAGCACTGATGCAGAAAGTATATGACCAGGAAGATCATCAGGGTATCGGTTCTGTGGGCAAAGAAGAGGGTATTACTTGCTGGGCAAGATAGCCGACTACTCCCTCAGGATCTCATAAATCGTGGTCCGAGAGAGCTCGAAACCCGGGTAGAAAAAAAAAAAGCAGAAAGAAAGAACACCGTAAATAAATAAACTAAAGAAAAAAGGTTTGAGGGCGCATGAAAAAAAAATATATATACATACAAATATATAGATTTATAAGTTGGGTGTATCTATGTATATGTATTGGTTATATCTCTTGGTGTGAACTAGTCTATCTTGTCAAAACGGAATTTGCAAACTCTCTAGACCGGAAGCGAGATTTTATCCCCATGGACAAAGTTTTTGTCGAGTTTTGTAAAGTTTGCCGCGGTTCATGGGGAATGGTTATTTTCATGTCAACACTCGCTACTGAGTAAGAGACTAGTAGAAATAAAAATAAAAATAAATGATCAATTGAATGACTATACTAAAGCCTCGAGGGTGATAAGTTAGAAACCACCTATTTTTACCTTTTTTTTAATTATTTTTCACAATATAGAATTATCGTTAATAAAATATATATATATATATATATTTTTTTTTTCACTTTGGCTTTGATATGATTGATATTTAAATTAACTTATTGATCAGTTATTTAATTTGTTTATTTTTAATAAACTTTCTAGAACCAATTAGTCGTAACAATACTCGGGCTTTGAAAATTTTTGAACGTCAATCAATAACAAATTATTTATGCAAGTAGTTTACTATATATTTTGTTTGTGTATTTAAATATCTCAATGCGTCGAAAAGTCACGAATAAAATAAATAATTCAATTGTCGCGAGATATCAGGTTGATTGGAAATAAAAAGGATCGTTTAAAGTGTCAAATTTTATTGTATACACTTTTCTAGCCACAAGAATGCAAGGGTAAACGTTTATCTGATTTGCTATAAAACTTGTATTGTCGTTCATGACTTTCATTGCTGGTGGAAATAAAAAAGAAATACAGTAAATAGAGGAACGTTATATCGTTTGTCTCAGCGCACAATTGTATCATTAAATACTGATAAATCATAATAAATCAATTTTTAAATTCTAATCAATCATGTTATTTAATTTCATTGAGATATAAAGATATTTTGAAATTTAACATTAATAAAAAACAAAAAAAAATAGTACACAAGGTTTATTTTTTACGAATATGTATATTTATAGATAGATGAACGGTGCATTTCCTGAGAGTAAGTATTATATATAGTACTGTAGAATCAACGCAAACTCCTCAACGTCGAAGTTAACGGAAACTTGGTCTGCAGCTTATCTCAGCGACTTATACAAGTTAGGAAGCTAAGATTATACATACTCCGAGAAGTTAATGTACCGATTAGGCCTGTCTATACCAATATATACTATTCTACGGTCGTTTTTTAACTCAAAACTATAATTTTCATAATTATTAATTAATCCCATTCCACTATTTCTTATTATTCGTTTAATCAGTTTAGTGAAAAAAGTTTCTAGATCAAAATTTATCACGAAAAAAAAAAAAAAAAAAAAATATTGAGAAGCACGTACGCGAAAAATCGTCAGGTCGTTACTTATGAAAATGGACAATTCGTGTTCAACATGCCGGTTGTTAGATACAAACAACATTTTTCGTGGCTGTCTTAGGTGAAAAATACAAATGACATGAAATAAGACAAAAAAGTGGATGTATAGAGAATAAAAAAGAAAGTAAATAAATAGAAAAGACAATGGATAAAACGGTGGACAGAGGATAAACGTTGAAATGCAAAAGCTTAAAGCATGTCGTTTTCTATTATATCCTACGTATTACTGTTGCGTTACCGGTGCTGTAGTGTTACTACTCGTCGTATTTCATTTGGCGTCGGTGCACATCGTTTCATTGTTAACCGCGTGTCGACAGTCGACGTTCTCGAGAAAAGACTCGTTTTACGTCGATAGCTCTTTTGTGTATGTGTTTTATACCCATTTCTGTTTCGTTTAACTGTTGCACGTCAAATATACCCAGTGCTGCTTCACTTTTTCACCCCGTCAACTTTTTACGCTTTTACAGCTAAAATAGTTTCAAAATGACGGTGATGGAGCACTAACTTTGTTAATATGTGTGTTAACAAAATTTTTAAACACTTGTAAATAAATATTAAGTTTTTTCTTTAATTACTTTTAATTTAAATAGTAATTTATTATTCGTTTTTTAAATAAATGTGTATGATAAAAGAAATTCTCTCTTTTTTTTTTCTTTTTTTTTTTTTTTAATATTAGCAAGACACCGTCGTCGTTTGTTCATTTTTTATGCCTCAATTTACGCCTTCAGCCAGAGACAAAGAGATAAAACGAAAAGAGAGCCGGAATAAAGTGACAAGATAAAAAGAGTCGGCGACGTTATGAAAGCGCGTGTATGTGAATAATTAAATGGATAAAAAATTTATAAATTTACGAAACAAAAAAAAAAAAAAAATGATTAAAATTATAACTATAAAAATGTATATTCTTAAACATAAAACTAATTATACTGTGGGTTTTATTCATTAGCTACTAAACTTAAGAAATGAGGTTTAATGTAAAGAAAAAAAAAACCACTAAGTAAAATGAAAATAAATTATTCAGAAGCCCCGCTAAGTTTGATGCAGATTGGATAATTACATGAGCTAAAACTTTAAAGATAATAATCGGAATATATAGATATGAATTTTTAACCCTTCCGCGATAAATATTAAAACATCTTTATAATAAAAGAGTTGAAGATAAGCCTGAGATTCAATTTGTCCTAAAAATTAATGATGGAGACGCGACACTCTCATAATAGCAAACTATTTTTTTATTACTTTTATATTGTTGTAGATATAAATGTAGGTGTCTGTGTGTGCAACAATAACAAGTCTCGATTCGTATATAAGTTGCATTCGAGTTGGCTTATTCTTTACGACTCTGTCTGAAATAACTGTTGTTTTCCAACAACTTGAAGAAACGTAACAAGAACTAAGAAACGATGGAAAAGTTTTCTTGCTATGCTTCGATGCGGCTATAGCCGAGCTTATAAGCCGAGGTGAATTGTACGATTACAAGCGTACGGGAATAACCATTCTTATCAAGTTAATTGCTGGAAAATTGAATTTACCAAAAATTATATACAAAAAAGTACTATAAATCTATTAAATAAATTTTATCATCGCCTATAAAAATAATTATTTCTTGATAAATTTTTTTTTCAGCATAAAAATATACGGCAGCTGAAATAAAGATAGGTGTGAAGATAAGGCGTGCTGATGTAATCAGAGACTTAAAAATTTTTTTTATTATTCACTATGAGTTTTTGTCGACACGTAGTAAAAAGTAAGGTTCTTCTTTGTTCTGAAAGATGCGTTAGTGCTTTTATATCAAAGCGATCTGAGAAACGAGAATAGGTTAAAAAAAAAAAAAAAAAAAAATAAAAGGAAAAAAGAAAGAAACTTATGAGTGCTTGCATGGTCTAGACTTTAGACACGACTTGGTCCCGATAAAAATGAGGGAAAAGAAGAGTAAGAACAAAAAAGATAAAATAAAATAAATAAGACGAAGAATAATGAGAAAAGAGTCTACGTCAACTTGTCCTCAACTTTTTATTAAAATTTCGTTTTTCATTTATCCAACACGACTGAAACCTGTTTAAATTATACTCAGCTTACATATTTTTTTATTATAATAACATTTATTTATTTTATAAACATTCAATTTCTCAAGTTTTATTTCAATTTACGTTCAGCATAATAATTAGTTATTTAATTTTTTTTTTCCTTATACGATACATGGAAAATGCAAGTATTTAAAAAAAAATGAATGTTTAATTTTAATTCAATGCCGTGCAGTATAAAAATAAACCACGACATAGATTATTTTTATAACTCAATATAAATAACATTTGAGCGTTAAACTATATATAGTTAAGGTTGTCGTCAACAATATAGATACCTTTATGTACACGCGGTATCCACTCTCATCCACTCATTCCACTTAGAAAACCCCTTGGATCGACAAACCATCCAACTGGATTAGGGCTTTGTGTACACATGATAATCTCATATAGCCCATAACCTATAGACTGACTATAAAATTGCTTACGTGGTCTACGAACGTTCCTAAAGATTTTATTTTATTATTATTATTGTTATTTTTTTTTAATCTTTATGCTCACTGACTTAACTATTTATTTGTTTGTTTCAAATAAATTTTTTTTCTATTCGAGGAATTTGAAGCACTTTAATAGGTCAAGGTTAGTACGTTTTAAAAATACCGACACTTTTTATATTAATACTCATTGTACTCTTGGTCAACCTAAAGAAGGAGATGAAAATATAAGAAAAAAAAAAAGAACCAATAACGAAATGTCACCGATGGATGGACTGTAAAGGAATTCATTACATACACTGTCGATCAACAGAGAGAGCATATAATTGCCGAGATAGAGCCAAGAGATCGATTGAGCTCAAGGATACAAGTGTATAGTACACGTCAATGGATTTTGAGTCCGTGTACGTGTGTAATATATAGCATGTGAAATCAAACTCAAGCCCCTGAGCTGAAGGATCGTGTGCTAGTAGTATGAACGACAAGACAGCAGCTCGTGATCAGGTTTCACGTGTGCGAGAAGTGCTCTGCAACTACTGTTGCTGCTACATAACGCGACGTTGCCTCAGGTGAACAGAAATAGATGATGGTGTGTAATCAGAATCATCTATCTGTATATACCTTCAATGTTGATAATTAAAATAAAAAAAAAAATTAATAATAATAATAATAATAATGATGTCAAGAATGATTTTAAAATATTTAATCAATCTATAATTAAACCTAGATATGTCATTCGGTTGATGAATTAATGTCAGCACATCTGACATGGACTAAATTAAAAATATTTTTTTTTCTCTATTATAAATTATCCGTTGAAATAATAATAATAATAATATAAAAATGAATTAGTAAATATTTAGTGAGCATTATCATATAAACTGTTGAAATATTAAATGATGCTCTAAACTATTGCATTGATATGAGGGTTAGAAATTCTGTAATATATATGAAAATGTATGTGTAGTAGGTCTGTAGGTGGTACTAATGCATGGACTGGTTTCCATGTAAGCCAGCAAGTACCTCTTCCCCTATCGCGCAGATATCATCCTTTCTCTCGGAATCCACGCTCTACGATCGTTAAATAAATTTCATCTCGCTCTAATTTCACGTAATGCTATTATCAGAACGTTAATTTCACCAATGTGGTTGGCTCTGCCGTCGAGTTATATACAGGTATAGAGAGAAAGACAGTAAGATAAAGAGAGAAGATAATGTGCATTTTATTATCGATAATAATATGTTTCAGAGAATCCTACTTTTAATTATTATTACTACTAAATTTCATTTTATTTATTTTTCAATTATCTCATGATATTTTATAACCTCTATTTAATTATTTCAACTACGTATAGTATTAATAATTAATTAATTTAAACTATCATTTAAATAAAATTTATTTCCTAAAAGTTATTATTTCATTTAAATAAATTTTATAACAAATGTATACATATATATATATATATAACGAGTCTTTGTTTAAAGTTCGAGCCAGTAAAATTTCCTATAAACCTCTAGATAGAAACTCGGTATAATATAGTAGTAGTAATAGAAGAGAAGAGAAGAAAAGAGAGAGCGAGAGAGTGAACGACTCCGTCACTTAACGGTAACGACCTTAACTCGCTTAATCAACTGCAAACTTTACGGAATGTTGATTACCACATTTTTTTTTTTTTTTTAATTTTTTAATTTTTTTCTACAGTCTCACCTGCCTCATTTTCAAATTACCTAAAAAGTTACCGAACTTGAGACGAAATAACTGTCGTAACTTATATCAACAAAATAAAATGATTAATTTTTCTGCGCATTGTATTGAATATATATTTAAATAATTGACACTTTGAATGACAGTAATGTAAGAGATAAATAGTTTTAGTTGAAACAATTATATTTATTTATATTATTAAATTATGTTTAAATATGATATATTATATGTAATTTGATAATTTAAGTTTTATTGTATATAGATATGAATTATGAGGCTTTTTCAGTTCAACGAGTTCAACATACTTTTTTGACGTTACGACACTTTATTATTTCCCGTAGCGTGATAAGAAAGTTTGTTGTAAACAGTAAGTAATGTTTTCTTCGTAAACACCGATTTATCTTAAGCGATGTGTAATATGTGTTATATATAAATAAAACCCAAGTGAATATCAAACAAACAAGTGGTTAATTTTAACCACCGATTTCAATTAAAGTGACCTTGATAAACCTAACCCACAAAGTTATTAATTAATTTATTTTACTTCTACAAAAGTTTTAGTTAACTTTTTTTATGTAAGCATTTTTTTCTAAACAGTAAATTTTAATTATGTAGACATTAATTTGAAATATCGTATGAGATTTTTGTTAAGGGTGAATTTATTAAAGTTAATGAAATGTCAGCCAGTTGAATTAAATCAAAATGAAATTTTCACACTTTGAGTAGTAAGATGTAATAACGTCTTGAAATAATATGAAAACGTAAAATGTAAGTCAGCGAGGAAATGGCGAGAGAGAGAAGACTCGTCTGGTGTGATATATTATGCGAATGCCTTGATGAATAATGTAGGCTGTGTGATGTTGGTAGTGGTAGTGGTAGTGGTAGTAGGAACATTTAAAGGATCCTCCGATTATTTATCCGCGAAGAACACTACCAACCCCGACATTGATTCTCCAACGCGCGACGCGTCATGGATTCCACATAGAAAGTGATATGAAATGCGTGGAAATATCGAATGTGCAACGTACCGTACATTTCAAGATGCAGAATCTCTCTCTTTCTCTATTTTATCCATTCTACATTATTCCACCCATCACGTATCCTAGACATATATATATATATATATAGCTTTATTCCACTATCAGACCCACAGTTCGATTTCACGCTGATCAGCCATTTAGTTTCGTTTTAAAATCAGACTTAAATATTTTTTATCTTTTTGTTGTTTTGTTGTATTTACTTGGTTAAGAACGCCATCTCCACGTTGACTATATACCAACTTATAATAACAAACTATTTCTTGTTATAAAAAGAAATAAAAATATTTAGTGAGATAAAATAGAATAGCGAATGACAAAGTTAAATAGAAATGGAAATAGTTTTGTACACAGTTACTGGAACAATTAATTAATTTGAACGTTAACCACGATCTGATAATATTGACAAACTGATCATTTTAATCACGGGAAATAGAATAATTGCAATTACTCGTTAGACAACAAATTCACGTCAATTTAAATATTTTTAAACATGCCGCTAATTAATAAAAATTACAATTAACTAAAAAAAGTGATTCAAGTGCTTTTTTTTTTTATTTGTAAAATTTATTAGTTGGAATTTATATTTTCAACTAGAGGTTATTTTCTGAGTATAAACATTTAGTAAGTACCTTGACGACTTTTCGTCTATTGTTTTTTTGTTCAGGTATGTGAAAATCGTAACGAGGAAACGAGCATCAGGATCGCAGTAGTAATACCCGAGGCAAGCAATAGCCGAGACGAGACGAGATGAGACGAAGCGAGGTAGCATCCCACCAATCAAGAGGATTTTCTTTCTTCTTATTATACCCACCAGCTACCAGACAATTTTCTTCTTTATCTTCGTTACTTTTTATTTATTTTTTAAGTTTTTCTTATCCACATTGTACAATAGCATCTTGCTTGTCCCATCACTCCCTTCACTCCCTTCACTCCCTTCACTCCCATCACTATCTGACGGTCCGTGTTAAATCGTCCATTATCCAATTGCTGTGGCATACACAATATACATTCTCACACGATTGATGTTGATGCCCAAGAGTGTGTGTATATCCATGTTTGTGTGTATCTCAACTGAGAGACACCCATCAAGGATTGTAAGGCAAGAGAGACTGAAATAAGAGGGTAGAAGCACCATCACCACCACCACCACCAGTAGTGATAGTAGTAGTAGTAGTAGTAGAAGCAGTAGCGATACCACCAGCTTCGGGGTTATTCCGATTGCTTCGTCGATTCACGTTGTATGTTGTTGCGGATAGCTTCAAACCAACCTACCCAACCTAACTACCAACAAATCTACCATCGTCATTCTTGTTCTTGTCTACATTCAATGTCTACGTGCTGTACCTGTACACCACAAATCGTCTTTTATATATAATATATAATATATACTTGTTCTTCTTAGTTTTCTTTTATCCAGTAACCACATTTCTTGAATTTAACGCCCACTATTGATTTTAGCTTCATCGTTTACTAAATTGACTACGTAGTTTTCCAACTCCATTTAATTTTTTTTTAGTTTTTTCTGATATCAAGTCATTTAAAAGCTTTATTTTTCAATTGACAATAAAATTAAAATTAAATAAATGTTGCATTATAATTTAATAACTTTAATAAAAATGATAAAAATGATAAAAATAACATAGGGGCCAACAAAAGACTAATCTTTTTTTTTATTCACTTGTGAATAAAATTTTCATATGATAAAATAAAAATAAAATACAAAAGACTGGGAATAAAAAAAATAAATAAATAAAGAAATGTAAAAAGAGTAACTACTTTACATGGAATTTACATAGCAGACAGAACGGTTGGCTTGACATTGTAGTAAAATTTTTGAATTATATTTTCCCGCAATCGCGTTGTCGTATCTCGTAGTCGTAATAGTATATATACTATAGTATCCGAGCTCGACCACTGCTATGGTATTATATATATATATATATATATGTATAATGTATATGTAGTAATCGTTAGTACCCTAGACGGGTTTATTCACATTCAAATATTTTCGTTAATACCATATTGTAGGTCGATAGGATGAGGGCGATGAGGGCGATGAGGGCGATGAGGGCGATGAGGGACAGTGTGGAAACGCAGAAAACGTTTTGATGGCGCCGTATCATAAATGCGTCCAATGCCTCCCTCGCTCGGCATTGCATGGATCGTTTTAGGTTTAAATATATTTTATTGCGCCAGACTTTAAACCATCAACAAATTTATCCTATGTATAGACAATTACCATCAATACTATTACTCATTTATTATTATTATTATTCAACAATCAAATATATTGTATATTATTATCAAGTTATCATTTAACTTTAATATCACGTACATCCATAATAACCGTGAGACAATAATCGCTAATTTTCAATCGATACCAATTGTTATTACTTTTATTGTTGTATATTTATTTAATATAAAGAGTAAATTGTGTGGTAATTTCGGTTGTTATTATAGTGCCAATAAAGACTATAATAATAACTGATTATGAAGCGGGCATCAAGTTATTTAATAATTAATACACCAAATTAATGCTCAATAGAGAATAAATTTCATCAGTATCTATATATATCTATGGGAATATGAAAATTACGAGTTTTTAATGCTAATTTTATTGGTTTATTTAAAATTAAATGCAACTAAAATTATGAAAAAAAAAAAAAAAAATAGAAAACGGTTGACATCCTACAGACCAGTACACGTACATACAAGCACTCAAACATCACTTTGAACATAGATTAGTTTTTTAGGGTCTCAGAATCTCGGCATATAAAATTTATAAAATTTTAACTTTTTTGGCAAAAAGTTAAAAAAAAAGTCGAATTATTAATCAATCAATAAATAATAAATTAAAAAAAAAGTTGAGATGAAATATTAACAAAATAAAAAGTGTAATAAAAGTTTGACTCGAGAGTACTTACTGTCGAGTAAGCATTAATTTTAATAATTATCGAGTTGGAGGCTGGGAAGACGGCAGATTCCTAAGTTGAGATTAATTGTGTTCAAATATTAGCGAATGCCCCACTAGCAGCACGAGTATAAAGAGTAAAGAGAAGTATAAGAAGTAAACGCGAATGAATGAGGGGTAGGAAGAGCCAGAAGAGCTAGAAGAGTCGAGTAGTAGTGTATGCCAGTGGTGTGAAGGAGGGAAATGAGGGAAAGAGGGAAAGAGGGAAAGAGGGCGTAACTGACCCGAATCCCTGCAGCGCTCGCGGAAAACCTGCTGGCGTAGGAAATGCTTCGCAAGCGCTTCAAGGAA
Source organism: Microplitis deprimator (assembly GCA_964016945.1). Lineage (NCBI taxonomy): Eukaryota > Metazoa > Arthropoda > Insecta > Hymenoptera > Braconidae > Microplitis > Microplitis deprimator. The sequence continues at coordinate 16,315,461 of OZ024716.1, forward strand.
ATCATGTCGGAAAATTTCACTAACTAAAAAAAAAAAGAAAAAAAAAAGAAATAAAATCGTGCAACGCTAGGCTGTGCATTCAGCTGCTTGCTCGTCATATGATTCATTACGTCGACGCTATACTGTCACTCAAATCAGTGTTTTACATTTCATTCATAAATTAAATATTTTATTTAATTAAAAATTTTAAGCTTTGTCATAAAAAAAAAATTTAATAAATATTTAAATCACTAAAATATTATTTTATTAAGAATTTCATTGAAATAAATTGATGAAATTTTTTTTATTTCGAAAATAATAAAATGCAAAAATTTGACATGAATAAAAATAATAATAAAAATATCGATTTGATGAAAAAAAACAATATTGTTCGTTTACATTGGGATAAATGGAACCGGTTGGTATAGTTACCGGGTGTGGTTGGAAATCAATCGTGAGTAGACTCCAGCACATCTGCAATACAACTCACTACTGCTATTGCTACTACTCGGTATTGGTCATACTACCGACTCGTTTGCTCTCTCTTTGTTACAACACAACTCACGTTATGGAATACAAAATATAAGAGCAGCATTACCAAGACTAGCAGCAACAACAATAACAACAACAACAACAACAGCAACAGCAACAGACAGACGTAGTAACACATAAAAGCCTGTTCACTTGGATCAATTTATACTCTGACAATCATACCATAAAATATTATATATCTTTAAATTCACGTCACATCGGTAATTCGACTTACCAATAATAGTCTTATTCTCTACAGTAGAAAAATACTAATAACTTAACTCATCAGATTTTCACTCACTTGTTACAGGAAATAAGAAAAATATTTAAGTTAAAATATCTAGGGTAACATATTTATTGACGATCGATTAGAATTTCAATAAACTGAGCTTTAATAAAAGACTCCAAGCCGTTTGATTTATAAAGAAAGTCAATAAACTTTACAGATTTCAGAGTACGAGATGATTTAAATAATCACCCTGGTTTGATAACAATTTAACTGAATTTAAACGTATACTAATACTATTTTTATTCTACATTGAGCTCATTACTTTCTTAATATTTTTTTCCAAGTTTAAGCCCGCGCGTGGCTCAGGCGATCACCAAAGTTTAAAATCGGTAAAATGGGCATTTTATCCATCATTATTAGAGCTTCGCCTCAGCCGCACAATGAAGGCGGAAGAAGAAGTAAGCAGTTTGGGATGTAAAAGGCAAAAAGGCTATACACTGTAACTTCTGATTTATATTTTCAATAAAATTAAGCGTCGATGAAATTCTCTTCAACACATGCCAAGAGTATAGGAAGATCCTTCCATTTCGGTCATCATACGTGCCATTTAACTCAGTCAGACGGATGCTCGATAAGCCCCAATCCTCGTGCAAGAGAGAATTTCCACCGAGGCATGTCGGAACACCGTCCGGTCAGAGATATCATCATCGGGGGTTGGCAAAGAGCATTTCCTAGGTGAACCAACCACTAGCACTACTACCACTACCTCTACCACTACCTCTACCACTACCTCTACCACTACCTCTACCACTACCACCATCAGTATCAACAACAGTAGCCGTAGTAACATCAACTGGCCAGTTTGGGCTTCATCCGATGCATTCCCGTTCTTGTCCTCATCCTAAAATGGCTGCAGGAAATATAACGACTGTTACAAGTGTGCTAGATGTTAAATCCTCACTAAAATTCTACTACGTGATCTGCCAGCATGAATGTTCGGTAGTATAGTTTACCCTTGATTCAACCCATCATCCACATGTGCTATATGTAATGATAATTTCAATGTGTTCCACTGCCAATCTCGATGCGCTAATATCATTCGCCAGCAATCATTCAATTATGGTCATGACCATGAGGCATGCTGTTGTGGGGCATCACCCTAAACTATTTAACTCATTTTTATAATCACCTAATTCATCCTTATTTTATATAATTGCTGATAATTATATATATGCATAAAAATATTTTTTTTATTATATTAAATGTTAATTTTTTTTTTAAATTTAACACAAGATATATTATACTATAATAAAAAAAACGTGTGTTTAACTTGAAATTTGGGATACATTTTATTGTTACTAATATTTAATAAAATTTATTTATCAACTAAACATTAGTATGTTACGTCCTCGTCACCTTTAAAAAATTATTAAAATTTTTTCCTCTTATAAATATGTATTATTATCATTACGATTATGATTATTACGGGAATTCCCAACTTTGCCAAAATATACACAGTGGTTTGTTAGTTATGAAAAAATTTGGACCACTTGGATTCAGTTATTTAATAGACTAAATCCATTCTGATTTCAGTCATTCAATATTCGTTTAATTTTATTGAATAACTGTATATGTGGTCCTGATGAGCGACCTCGACACGTAGGTTCTAATTGATAAGTGAAGACCTCAACTTTTATCATCTGCCGTGGAAGCTACCGAAGCTACTGGCTATCTATGAACTATGCTGCCATGAGGTCAGATTTTCTATAAGGTCTGACAAACTCACGAAGGGTAAGCTGTTATGCCGCAGAAGCTCTGTGCACGCACTCTCTATACACACTCTATAAAAATGAATTATTTAAATTCACTACGAATCAGTGTATAGTCAATTTCTTCAGCATATGTACACCACTAATTTAACCAGTGGTATACTTATAGCCGGTTTCCAGTCCATATTCATTAATTCGCAGTGAATTTCACTTATTAATTTTCAGAAAGCATAACAACAATTTATAAAACTTATCGATATTTACTGTTTACTAATGACAATAAATAAATTTTCCCTGATTATAACTTTTAATGATATGGTTTTGATTACTATTATTTTATTTCTTTCTCTTTGAAATATCCAACGATTGTTAGAATTGTATTGGAAAAGCAAGAGGGATTTTAATCATTAGCTGTAACCACCCAGGAAGAAGGATTAAGAGGGCTCGTCGGTTGACTAGTTGGCTGACTGGCTGGGTAACTTGGATTCATGTGAGGGAAAGAAGCTTTAGATTCCGCCTGTCAAAGGGGATGATTTTCATTATAATTAACCTGAGGTCGTAGAAGCCTTGTGCAGAGAAGGACGATGTGCTCTATCAGGCTGACCCATAATCGTGCAAGCTGACCCGTACCACGGATAATCTTGCTAGTCAGTAGAATTCTGACCTCGACGAATGCTCAACGGACCAGCAAAATATAAAATCCTAAGTAGATTATTATCCAAGAAAATCACGCGCTATTAATACTACAATCGACCTATTTTTTTCTTCATATATATTAAGTTTATTTTCATTTCCTAATTTTTTTAAATTTCTTTATGACATCACTTTTTTTTTTATATCATTGTAGTATGGTATTTAAAAGTTTTATAAATGAAAAAAAATTATCTGTATCTGAGTTGAAAGAAATTTTAGAAATCAATATTTTCTCAAAGCTTACAATAACTTTAAATATTTACAAAAATATCGTTCATTTAAAAGCTAAAGCTGCTTTAAATTTTATATTTCAAAGCGGATTTACATTTAAAAGATATTTCGAAGTATCACTAACTATTTTCAGTATTTTGATAAAGTAATCTGGTATATGAAGCGATATGCCACTTTATACAGCATCATTATGCGTTAAACTAATCCATCTATATTTAGAAATTCTATACATAAATAATAATAATAATAATCATTATTTTTATCATTATTTTTTATAATAAATTCCAACATAATATTTTCCAAGATAAAAACTAAAAGAAATATCTTAGTAAAAGAATATTGTCAATCATAAAAATCTCCACGTATAGTTGAATTTGAAAAAACTTGTTCGTGAAAATTTAATTTTGAAAATGTCTTGACTGAGAATATAATTCTGAGAGTTAAGTAAAGACGATAAAGAAAAAGATGAAAAAGAAAAAAAAATGAGGAAATATAAGAATGTGAATAGAAAAGACAAAAGCAAAAGTGCACATTTCGTAAAGTCATGTTCCGGTACACACGACCAGCAAATACGTGAGATTGCCAAACGTTGCAGAAAGAAAAAGGGTAGGAGCAGCGGGATCCAAGTATGTGTACCCATACCCTTAAGTTACGGTTTATTTCCCTTTCCAACTCGTAGCCTCGTTCCAATCACCATTGACTGGTTTACGAAAAAAAGATATAAAAAGAAAAAAAAAAATAAAAGGAGCAACCGTCCAATCGTTTGATCACGAGCTAACCATTCGATTGAACGTACCGGAGAATAGAGAGGTAAGAGAAAAATGGCTAGCAAAAAAAAAAAGAAAAAAAATAAAAGAGCTTCGGGAAGTCCTGAACTTAAATTCCTGGCGTGCTACCTACTCTCGAGTGTCCGGCAAGTCTCGAAGCGAATAAAGTTACTTCAGATCTTCTTGCCAGCTCAAGATTAAGAGCAAGTAAAGTTAAAGAACGAGGAATGGCGATAGACTTGCCTGGTCTTGCCATCCCTGATGCCGCTGCCACTACCTAAGCTATACTTTCTACTCCTTTTCTTGAAAAAAAAAAAAAAAAAAATAATAATAAAAAATCTGGAACCCCCCAAAGACGATTATAGTTTCACATAGGTAATATATCAATCTGTAATGGCTCACGATCTCGTGTCGATCTAACTGATCGTGCTCTATGTTTCTCGCGTTGTTCATGGCTCACAGAAAACCTTAAAACTCTCTAACCAAAAGTTTTAACCGGATGATTCCTAATGCTGGCAGATCTACAGAAAATAGTGGTTTTATCTTTTTTAAAGGCTTATACTCTTATTTTTTTTTAAGAAGAAAACGTTAAATTTATTCATTTCTCGTTTAGTAGGATAGGTATAAAAATTTCAACATTAATACACCTGTAAAGTAGGATATTTAAAAAATAATTGTTTATTGGCTTGTAGAAAGGGAAAATAGTTAAATAAATGATAACTTTTCTGAAAGAAAACTACCTAGAAGATATTATAAGAAGACTTCGAGATAATTAGTGTGCAATATCAGTAGAAAATTGGAAAGAGAATGAAATGGCGATTCGCAAGCAATACCTAGCAATTTCCGATAACAGAGTAGGTGACATCACTGATATGGCAATGTCGGGTGGTTTAGTTACTCCACAGAGAAAACTAAAATACCACAAAACAACACATAAACTAAAAAAAATTTATATTAAAATAACAAAAAAAAAAAAAATGTATTGCATATAACCGTTTAATAAAACGAGCATGTCCTGCGAATAATTGTCTATTGCTTGTCGCGTTACCCCATCGCAATTTATTTATTATATCACTTTCACAAATAAAAACAACAAAAACTCAAAAATTAAGTTTTAACCCATTAAACGTATCTACTTTCTTTTTGTAACGACCGAAAATCCGATTAAAATTTTTGTTCTAAAAGATTGGTGTAGTTTATTTTTAGGGTGAAAAAAAAAAATAATGGTTGTTAATATTTATAAATACATGTCTATGAGAAAATCTCGAGTCAAGTATTTGAGTTTTCACTGTAAACACTTGGGTGAAGGGGCCGAAGCTGAGTCTTTGAACCTGGCGTTCGGGTGACAATTCACAAGTAGTCACTTGAGCAAGACAAATCGACACGTTAGAGGCTTCTCAGTAGCACAGCTCTCATCATTTTAATCTCAGCTATCTGTTTCAATATACAGCCATTTGAATAATTAAATAAAATATATTTTGCAACAAATATTATTATTATTATACCTTCAATACTTTAGACAATATATTTGATATAGAATTGGGTCAATTGTATGTTTGTAATATATTCAAAATAAAATCAATATTACAAATAGCTACATAACGATATCCATTAATCATAACAACCAGGGGTTGTTTGATAAATCGACAACTACCGAAGAATGTCAGTGATTTATATATAATCGTTTAGTAATGATATTTAATTAATTGCTTTATTTCTTCGATGACTTTTTTTTATACTTTAATCAGTTTCACTTACAACATCAGCTGTTTGTATAAAAAATTAAAATTTCTGATTTTATTTAAAATGAAAAAATAAAAATAATAAATCACGGTCACTGAATATGTGTAGTGAAGTACCTTTAGAGCCTGCGTAAAAATATAAAATCTACACTATATCTAAAGAAAAATTTCATTTTTGATAATGTACATGGATTTATTCAACACGAAGCAATTCAGAGCGGCCAGAATAAGTGGTACCAAAAAAATAAAAAAAAAAAAAAATAGATGGGCCAATTTTCTGTTTGAAAAAACGCCTGAGGATGACGACGACGACAACGGGAATGGCAACGACTGAGTTCCTACGAGATATAGTCAAGATTTTACTTATACATAAAATTTCTTCTCCCCTTGGTAGTAGGTAATGTCTCGCGCCATTTCTTACAGCTCTATAAAACCTTTCCCAGTAAAAACTACTTCAACAGTCATGGAGGGTGTGTAAGTATCAAAAAGCACACGTCTTATCCTCCTGTTTTGTTATTCCGTTTATGCGATCATGGATTTTTATTATGTCTATAATCACACATGCATAAATATATATATATATATTACTTGAAAAGAATTTAAATACGTATACGTCCAATTATAATGATAATGTTTTATTAAAAGATTAAATGTATATATTAAATTAGCATTAAGTACATTTCATAGTCTGTTGAAATTGAATGTTTGTCATAGTCATAAATTATTTTTTCGTTTTTTTAGCTTAATGCTTTTTTTTTGTCTATTACGTGTTATATACAGTGTATATCATTAATATATGTATATAAATATGATAAAGGGGGAGGAAAGTTGAAAAGAGGGTGGAAAGAAAGTAGATAATAGAAAGTATAAAGTAGAAAGGTTGATTTAGATGAGATGAAAAATATATTGTGCAACGCCACCGGCTGTGCCAATAAACTCCACAGACACGTTACGGAAAAAGATGCTTTCTCTTTCTCTTTCTCTTTCTCTTTCTTTTTTATTCTTTCTTGGAAGCTTTATTTCGCGGTCGCGCAAACTCTCGTAAATGGTGAAATGTGCCCTAGGGATGAAATGAGATTTTCCTTAATTTAACGGCTTGCACTAAAGAATCTGTTGTTCCGTGTAAAATGAAAAGTAGTTAACATGTCACTGAATTTTTTCCCCACCCACCCTTGTGTATTTTTTTAATTTTTAATTTTAAAATTTATCGTCATTTTTAAACCATTTTATGATGTATGTTTGTGAAATTGAAATTGAAAATTGGAGCACGAAAAAAAAAAAATGATGATAGAAATTGTCTAAAATTGTCAACAATATTGATAAATGTTTTTTTTTTTATAAATTCATGTATATATATATATATATATATTTATAAAATAATTTAATATGTACATGGGAAATTTATTTGGGTTTGCGTTTACGATTTAGTAAATGGGTCAAGTAGAAATATGACGTGTTTATCTGGCGAATGGAATATGACAAGTGAATATGTTTTGTTGTATACTGTATACTGTATACTGCCGTTTGCATACGTAAACTTTTTAAAATATTTATATTTCATTTGTCATTTTAATGTGTTTATTATCTATTACAATTTTAATATTTACTCTCAATAATACTTTTTATAAAAATAAAAGTAATGACAATATTCAATTTTTTGTTATCATAAAAAGTAAAACCTTACAAGTGTCCTAACATGGAGCAACACGATTTTGGCCATAAAAGTCCAGATCCAACAGTTATGACTTTAAGATATTAAGCGGAAAATTTTATTTCTTTCTCTTTCTCACTAGGAAATATACATGTATGCAAAGTAACATTCATTGTTTTATAGAAACCCATCATTATATGTTATTTACAAACTTTTCATGTCTTAAAACTAGACATAGTAGTTAGAAAACAATATGAATTGTCTTTAGCGTATCATCATCATAAAATTTTTTATGACGTTATGATAAACTCGACTATCAAATATTAAAATTAGCATATTCAAAAGCGGAAAAGTGACGAAATAATGCATATGAATTATATGTATGTATTATTATATCATTATAAACTGGCAATAATAATAATAATAATAATAATAATAATAATAATTGTTATTTAGTAAATAAATAACTTTATTTGGGAATGAAATATGTACTTATATATTTAAATTGATGAAATGAAAAATAAATATTGTACATGTATCAAAAAATAGTATACACCATACTGTATTGTTTATTTTTTCATATGTATATATAAATATACACAGATGTTATGTAAAATAGTCGATAAACGGATAAAACCATATTTGTATCGCTGTGATCAACATCCGACAGTACGGATTCCGGATTATTGAACGTAAACAATTCGATGCTCAATATTGCGTGCATATTTAAAAATAATACGCATGTGTGATCATTTTTACATGATTTTATTTTTATTTTAAAATATTTTTTTTTTCTTTTTAATGGACACTGATATATTTTATGCGAACAATTTATTATTATTTTTAGTACTTTTATCTTGTTCTTGAATATTGTTTTTTATTTTTATTTTTATTTATTGACTGAGTGCGTGGTAAATTGATTTATAGCTGCATGAAGTGATACTCTATTTAAAATAAATACTAAAAATTTCATAAAATTAATTAGCTATTTTTCGAGCGTAGGTAATAATAAATCGAAAAATATATCCTATCTATAAAATATATATATATATATATATATATATATATATATGTATATATATTTATATAATAGAATTCTTTTGAAAAATAATAAAAAGGATCGAGGTTGAAAAGCTTGTAAGCTCAATGAAAGACTATCGAATTGCCTCGTCTTCATTTCTATCCTGTATTTTATTTTATTTTTTTATTCCACCTTATGGTCTGAAATCCCGCGTCAAGCCAATTCCAAGACAATGATTCAACGAAAGACCAACTGGATACTGTGGCAAGAAACAATCCCAGATTCGTTCGGGTAAGCAAATCCCTATTCTCTGTCTTTCTATACACCCATAGCTACTATTACTCTCAACCTCTCAACCTCTCAACCTCTCAAACTCTCAAACTCTTAAACTCTATTCTTTAGGGATACATAAACACATACACATAAACATATATAGATTTGAAGACTGAAAGGGACTTTATAACCTAAACCTCATCTACTTTGTCTTTTGTGATATCCCGGAAACCTTTTTGATGTATACTTTGAGTCTGTCGATTGTTGGTTAAAAATAAAATTAAAAAAAAAACAGGAGATAAGAGTTTGCTTCCTACTGTGGTTTCTAATTTGAACCTTCAAATTAAAATTATACATAGTAAATAATTAATAATTAATATTGAGAAATTCAATAAGGTCATTTATAATTTATCTCACCGATAATCTAGTAACCTCTAAGTGATGATGATACGAGATGAAGCTTATTTTAATAGGATAAAATAATCTACTTGACAAGTTAAGGATCACAATATTTTATTTATAACCATCACTTTAAATCACCATCAAATAATATCACTCTAATTTATCAGGACATATCTATGTAAGTATAGTACTTTGGAATATTCTGTTTTAATTCTATCGAGGGCCCATGGCTTGAAAATACGCAATTCTTAGTTCGTCATGTGTGTAAGGGTTACGTTGGAGTGACGGTGTTCCCTGGTTTAACGGTAAGTAGTAAAACGACCGCTGTCTTGAGGAATTCGAGTGCGTATTTTACTGCCGTAATGCAACAATGCATTTAACTACGAGTGAAATCAATATAAATTTATTTCATCCCACACTTAAAAAAATATACCATGTACAAGTTATTTAATATTGAATAATGTATTAGTAATTATTGGAAAAATTGTGTATTCCACCAGCTGACGTAATTTAATTAATTATTCATCAAACATCCCCTTTAATATATACCTCTGATTATCTACCTCTTTATACTTAAAATAAATATACATCTACTCTAGCTAATTATATAAAATCTGTAAACTTTTGAAACAAAAAAAAAGTTTCAATAATTTTTTCCACTTTCTCTTTAGAAACAAATATTTATGAATATGTAATGCTGAGTTAACAAGTAATCATTTATAGAGAAAAAAAAAAATATAATAATAACATCGGGTTAAAAAGTGGCGAAAATTTTCTCTCAAATATTTTCCCCATCAACGTTGTCAAGAAATTTGAATAAAAAAACTGTAAAAAAAAAATTAGTCAACATTTCTTCCGGTAAAAAGTACGTTGCTACTACGATTGCGGTAATTACTGTGGTTACTTAATTTTTTTTCATATATATTTTATTTTATTTACTTTAAATGTCGTGGACTGCCAGCAGGCGAACTTTCCTGTAATTATTCAGTTGATGTATTCGAAGCTAAAGCTGCAAGACCTTGAAAAGGGAACAGAATAAGAAGGCAAAAAAGGAGAAGAAGCAGCAGCAGCAGGAGTAAAATACAGAAACGTACGAAAAAGCACAAGCAAAAAAATAATAATAATACAAAACGCCTTTTGTAAAACTGATTGAAGAGGTGAGAGGGGAGAATGAGCTACTTTCTGGTACTTTCTGTTACTTTCTATTACTTTTTGTCGGTAGAACAAAGTACCAGCACGTCACACTCTTACTCCACTATCCACTCGACTACTCCTCATTCTCACTCATTCTCACTCATTCTCACTCATTCTCACTCTCTTATACTCATTTTCATTTCTATCCATCCTTTTATTATCTATCTCAGTCTGACTTACCACCTTTATATAACGCTCGCTAATGGCTGTCTAGAGCGTTACTGTTGCGGAAGTTAGTGGAGGTTTTGAGTGAAAGCAATTACGAAATAACTTTTAACTACCCTTAACACTCATATATATATAGATAAACATTATATTCCTATACTCACTACTGGACAAAAGAATTATATATTTTCTTGTTCATGTTAAAGATAAGCCGATTGTTATAATTATTACTAAAATTATTATTGACATGATAATAAGGATGTATAAGAAAATAGTTTTTGTATTTAACACTTTTATAAATCCAGAAAACAAAAAAAAAAAAATAAAAGAAGAAGAAGCAGCAGCAGCAGCAGCAGCAGCAGCAGCAGCAGCAGAACCAGACGCTATACGACAAAATGATATGACGGCAATAAAGAGACAATACTGCGTTGAACTTTGTTCCACGAGTGTAAAGTTAGTTAAGACGTCAAGTGATAAAATGTGAAACGAACGAACAAACTGACGCAAGTGGCAATTTCATTTTATAATAGTTAAAACGTTAACTCGCCTTATTCAAAATCATAAATGATGTGCCCATTAATGATACTGTGATGGTTGCTAGATAGTTATTCACGCTCTACCTACATTCATTTTCTCTCATTTCACTTGGGGTTATAACTACTTTCTCTTTTATAAAAATAAAATACTCAATTATTATACTTATAAATAATATTTAAATATTACAAAATATTTAGTGGTTTGCTATATATATGTATATTTTTTTTTATACTCATGGGGGTAGGTTAAATGCTAGTCAAGTTTTAAAACTTTAAATTCATGTCGTGAAGACATATTAAACTTCGATATATGATGGTCGGTATATTTTAAGGTCTTCCGGGAGATTCTTTCACTTCTTGAATAAGTCAAATACTCATGAATAAATGGACTACTACATATTATATACGATATAAAAATATGTGAATAAATGGACTAGCAAATAAATATTTAAATAATTTATCTATCTTAATTATTTAAAATATAACAATAATGCAAATAAAACTAAAAAAGAATAAGATAATTTAAAAAAAAAAAAAATTAAAATTATAGACCATGAGTAGTCTGCATAATAAAATCACATGATCCAACCTAGTATATATATACATATATATGTATGTATAAACGTTAGTCTCAGGTTTTTCAGTTGAAATGGCGAACACAGAGAGTCTTTACCGACGTTTAGACAAATTCAATTTTCCAGAGCATTACACGAACCCAGGGACCAGAGATAATCTTCTGCTCTTTCACTGTACTACCCACTACTTCTACTACCAGTATTATTGTCATTATATTTTAAACAAAAAATAAATATACATCTATGACAATGCTCAGTATAATGATAGTAAATATTTAAATGGACAGTAAATAAAGAATTTATGTATAAAAAAAACAAAAAAAAAAAGAACAATTATCATTTAATTTGAAATATAATTTATTATAGCAAAGAAAGTTCATTTCTGAGATTGTATTTTTATATAAATTAATCTCGACCATGACAAACGTTCAGTACTGTTTGTTTTGTTGTAAATTCGAAGCTGACACCATGTTAATGAACGACGTATTTACTCAAGAACAGAGAGACTACGAAATAGAATACGATGTGAAGCAATGTTTCACATATATATATATATATATATATATATATATATATATATATATATATATATATATATATATAGAATTAAACGTCTTGGTAACAACTATCCTTACTCTGTATGTCTGTACTCTGATGTGTACCACCAGTAATACATTGGATAGTAGTCATTCTACTCTTGTCTCACTTTACACCCGACTAAAACTAGGAAAATATACTTAGCCAGTTGAAATTTTGCTTTCCACATTCTACTAACTAAATTAATCTGCCACCGAGATTCCTCCCACTCAAATTAATTTTATCCCATCACTCTCAAACAAAACGCTTTTTTTAAATTATTTTTTTTAAATACTTGTATAAAAATAGGACATCAGGAATACAATAAAGAAAAAGTTAGGCCGATTAATTGTGTCTATCGAGAGTTATCGTGTTTACGATGTTTCATACGTAACAATTGACAGCACTGGTTTCTTAAGTTAAAATAATTTATGTGCAAAAAATAATTTTCACTACTTTATACAATAAGTGTTATAAGTCTAGTTTATAAATTATTATAAATTGATACTACGAAAAAACTCGAAAATGTTGTAATAATTCTTGTACGTCAGAGTACAGATAAAAAATAGAGGGAAAAAAAAAAGTTAAGAGCAAACGCTCATAAAATTCAGTGAATCTGACGTACCGTACAAACTAAAGAAAAAAATCTTGTATAGGCACGAGATTTAAAAGAATAAATCGAAACACAAACTAAAAGTCAGCATGGATTTATTAGTACTTGACTTATTTTTTCTATTGCCATTAAGAATTTATAATTCAAGTTTTTTCAATACAAAATGAATCCATCCCTTTCCGGCATTCTTCTTTATTAACTTTTTTCTTTCATACAACCTACTACGGATCATTAAAATGAGTACACTAAATATCATTATTATTATTTTTTTTTATTCATGCACAATGACAATGATAACAATTATTATCACTATAATTGTAATAAAATAACAAATCTATTGACATTCATCAGACAACTAAACTTATGATCCTCATCATCATGACGACAAGCTCCCGGTAATTACTTCGGAGATAACGTACAAGCTATTTCTAGAAACGGAATCCCTTGGGAAAGGGTAAAGCTCAATGTATATACCAGTTCAAGTGAGACAGAAGACTAAGCGTATATAAGCGTAAATTTAATGTGCAGAAAAGAGAACGAGAAAGAGAAAGAAAGAAAATGGTAGAATAGAATATCTGGCGTGTCCTCAGAAATTGTCGAGACGATCGCGAATATAGCGGAATTGTTGCAGAACCCCAAGAGAGAACGAAGGAACTTGAAGAATGTCATATTGGCTTTTGCGGCTGATGCTGCTGCTATTGCTGCTACTGCTGCTACTGCTGCTACTGCTGCTGGTGATGGTGCTGGTGACGCAGTTCATAGAGTTTGAGAGAATAAGAAAATGAAAAGAAAAATAAAAGACAATTGAATCGAATAAAAAAAAAAAAAAAGCATAAAGAAAGAATACTCTGAAGATCGATGGGAACGAGATAAACGAGACAACTCACTGCCCAGATACAATACCAACAAACAAACCCTCAATTTACAGTCGTTAGGACACAACCTTTAATTAAATATTTGTTACGTTCTAATTGCTACAAATTTTTTTTTTTTTTTCAATCAACTTAAAAATGTATAAAAATTAAATTTTTAATAATGGTTACTAATTAATATTATTATTAATATTGCTAAACCGCTTATCACTTTAATCTCATTGAGGTTGCAGCAAAATCCAAACATTACCTCATTCAAAGTTATGGTATAGCTTCTCTTCTATTTCATACCACACCTACCCTCTATACACATACATATATAATACATATACTTGATACATACCCACACACAAACCTCAAGAAACTTGTTAAGATAGATTGTTCAACAGAATTCACCTTCAAGGCAGCAGCAACAGTAGTAGTAGTAGTAGTAGTAGCAGTTGCACCAGCCATTTCGTCGTAGAGTCGAGTATAGAGTGTGAGTGGTGTAGCTAAATCTAGTGTAGTGAGCTCAGATACGATAATTGATTGCTACACTGCTACCCCTAGATTAATAGTCACTATTTAATCATCTGTCTTATCATGCCTTAACAACATATAAATCATTAATTAACAATAAACATATCTATTGTTGAATTTAACAGATTTAAAACTTTTAAATTAAAGTTTCTGTTGATTCAAAAAGTTGTTTCTGTATAACGAAAAACAGTGTCGGGCTTATGAAATTAGCTGCCTGGAAATTCTGATTGTTGAACAAACTGACCTGTGTAAACAAATGTTTGAATGCATCACACTTGAGTGATTAAGGCTGATAAAATGACCAAGGTAAAAGGGAGGCAGATGGTTCTAAAAACATTGGTAGCAAACATACAGTGTAAAATTGTTAAGTAAAGAAAGTTCTGGTGATTGAATATGTTGTTAATAAGCATCAATAGCTAGTAGGTAGATGTAGTTTATAGCGATGAAAATTTATCTATCTATATATATATATATATATATATATATATTATACTGACAGCTTGTTCACCAGCACTCGTGGATATGCAAGCAACATAATGCTAGCACGTTGAGGAGCAAGACAAAGTTGATGACGGAAATGCAGGGCCACCAGCATGCCTCGACACGTACTCTCCCAGATACAACACTCAGAAATGATTACATTAACCCTCTTAGTTATTGTCAATACACTACACACAACACTAGTGTACCTACAGAAGGCACTTGTGTTGTCTTGTGTTTATCAAGTTCTTGTTGTCAGCTACTGGCCTTTTCGATGACCCAAATATCAACTTATCACTACTTATCAGGTTATCACCTAGACATTTCATTATCTAACGTGTAGTCAATTAATTTTTTAGCTTGTTAATAATGTAATCTAAGAAAATAAAAATATAAATGTATCCCTATTGATTTTTTTTGTTTATGTTATTGTTGTTAACGTTATTGCATAAAAAAGATGAAAAAGCTTTTTCGTTAAAAGCACCAAAGTAGAACATGTATCGGCATAATTCTATTTAGTTCAGACAAAAATGTACAACAGGGAATGAGAGAGAGTGAGAAAAATAAAGAAAAAGATGATGAAAAAAATCTGAGAGACGAAAAGTAGTAAAAGTAAAAGCTTGGGGTTAAAAACAGCAAGCAAGAATATCATGTCAGTAGTAGTTATGGTGGTATTATATAATATTTGTGTATGTGTATACTTGGATGAAGAATGAGAAAGTGCAACGAAGGAGAATAAAAGAGACGAATGTACATGACGGGTGGGTAGCCTGTTGGATTATAATTAAATTTAATTACGTAGTTCATGGCATCGAGAAATGTACGTGAGATTTTAGAGCATAAATTGTTCTCTCATACAGTAATACATGCGTGTTCGGTTTCATAAATTTACACCTATGCATGTTACCTATTTCATTTCAGTCTATTATGTGGATACTTTATTTCTGCCATTTACAGCTATAGGCAATTACTATTTAATTTTATAAATATTTTAATCCAACTTATTTTTCTTATAAAGTTTATCAATTATAATTTTATGCTATAATTAAGTTCAATTAGTTAAATAATAGTATGTATATAATAAAGTGAAATATACTTGAGACGAAAACAAAAAAATAAATAAAGCAAAGCGGGACAATTTCCTAATAGAAAAAAAAATAAATAAATAAAATAGTCAAACTAAACTTCAAAGAAGATTTTTTGGCACGACTTTATATTCAGCTTCACCAACTTTTCATACAATAAAATCCAACGTAATCTCTAGTATCTCGGAAGGGAAATTTAAAGTTTATTTTTTAAAATATCGTAGCAATGAAAGTTGTATTTATAATTTTTTTGGATAGATTCCAGTGATAAAGACAAATTTCAATGTAATCAATTCTAAAATGTAATTGCCAGAATGATAAACTTGAATGGTCTATTATAAATTTACACAATAACACGTGTCATATTGTTTTAAATATTAATAATTATAATAATTACAAATGGGATATTAAAACTAAAAATTCAATTTAGATAATTTTTTTTTTCTTATATTATCATTTAGTTTCTTTTGAAAACGATAGGTCATTGTGATTGTAAAAAGAAAAGCTTTTAGTAGTAACTATTCACTCTTTCGAAACTTTAATTTCGTCTCCGTTGCAATGCCACTTCTATTTTATCGCTTGGCTCGCTAGAAAATCGGTAGGATTACTTTGGTGACGATAATCCGCTTTTTCGGTGCCCTTTTGTTACAAACTTCCATTCTTTTTTCTCTTTTTTTTTATTTTTTATTTTTATTGTCTCCTTATTGATTTTATTCATTGTTTCATCAATTTAGGATGCATATAAATTTTATTTTCCGTAAAAAATATTTAAAAAATTTTAATGAATAAGTACAACACTTAATTATACATTTTAAATTTAAATTGATTAATATATCTGGAGTGAAAATGTACTTAATATTCAACTGAAACTTAATAAAGTTTTTATCGAGTGATAAAATAATTTTTTAAATTCAAGTATCAAGCGTGCGCGACTTGATTGAGAAAAAAAAGATGAAAAAGCTGTAAAAAGTACACTCAAGAAATGAATGCTGATATTAAACGCAATCATTGATTACGCGTTTTATCGTCTGAATATTCCCCTCATTAAAAACAATTTCTCTCTTTCTTTCATTAATTTTTACGCTCTTGAAATACATTTATATATGTATATACATATTTTATTCTTCTTTGTATATATATTTTTTGTTTTTTAACAAGACCATCAACAACGCCCGTGCCAACATAATTTTTTTTTCTCGTCTTTTAAAATCTCTCCCCTTTCTTTTAGCCCCTCTTACTCCATAATCTTTCTTTTCACCGACCTCGTTTCCTTTTTAACCACAACAAGGCGCTTGAAAAATCTAAGTTTCTTAAATAAAAAAAAAATAAATAAATAATAAAAAAATAAAATACATAAATAAATATAAATAAAAATGAGCAGACGAATGTTAAATTTTTTTGTTTAGCGGTGATTTAAGAAAAAAAAATCGAATTTTTCTTTTTTTTTTAACTTCCAGCTAAGAAATTTGTAAATTTTCAAAAATTCAGGAAGTTATTGTTTTCACCCCGATTTTCGAAAATCGAGTTTTCATCAGATGTCGACGTTTTGAGGCCCTAGAAAGCTATTCTGACTATTTTCAGAATGATGACTAAGTGTGTGTGTTTGTCGGTGTATGTAAACTCTTCGTAACTTTTTAATTAATAAATCAATTTGGATGGTTGAGGTGGCAATCGAAAGAGCTTGTAATAAATCGAATTTGCTGGAGAAAGTATTTTTCTTACGACCCCAGACATGTTACAGCGTCTCACAGCAGCTCACAACACAAAACTGGCCCTCTGAGGGGTCATGCGTGAGGAATTTTTTTTTTTGCGGACCGATTGTCCTAGAATGAATTCTATTTCGTGCCATTAACTTTCCTGAAAATTTTAGATCATTTGATCGAGTAGACTCGAAAATATTTGCGAATTACGACAAAAATAAATTTTTTTTTTTAGTTTTTTAGTGATTTCTCAGAAACGACTTGAACGATCGACTTCAAAATCTAATCAGCTCTAGAATTTGATAAAGCGTGTCGATTGCCGCCTTAGCCATCTCAATCGGTTAATTTGTTTGAGAGATATCGCGGGAGAAAGAAATGGTGAAAAACAGTTATTTGCGAATATCTTTGAAATAACTTAATCAAACAATTCCAAAATCTGATCAGCTTTAGAACTCAATAAAATACGTTGATTTCTACCTCAACCATCAAAATCGGTTCATTCGTTCGCGAGATATTATTAGAGAAAGAAATAGTGAAAACCGGGTTTTTCCGAATATCTTTGAAACGGCTAAACCGATCAACTATAAATTATGATCAGCTCTAGAATTCAATGAAACGCGCCGATTGCTACCTTAAACGTCAAAATCGGTTAATTAGTTCAAAAGATATCGGCGTCGAAAAATTAAAAAAATAACATTTTATGTTATTTTATCCGAATAATTAATAATATAATGTGTTAATGTGTTAATGAGCTCCTTGAGCTCGATAACTGCGGGAAGTTTTGGGGCTGGCCCGCAGGGCCAACCGACGCCCAGATTTTTTTTTTTATACATCTCAATTATACAAAATATAGAAAAATTTTATGTAATACAAATTATTTTACTCGCGAATGACGAAATAGAAAAAAAAATTTCTCATAAATTAAAGAAAAATAATTACAATTATTTAATACTTGAAGACCCTTGAATCGTCCTCAGACTCACTTGAAAAAAAGATTTTCCTGTCTCTCGTGAAAGCCTCACTATGTCTCAACCTCAACGGAAACAAAGAAACAACACAAAGTTTAAGCACATTACGACCTCCACCAACGAAATAGCTGAATCTTTCCGTTTTTTTTTATTCTCCTTCTCTATTTATTCAACAAATCTGACAGCATACTTGTGTGAACGATAACGGATGATATAACGGGTACTTTTTGTGTGTACACAAAACTCGTTGACCTCTCAAGTGGGCCTTTCTCAAACATTTTAACCCCTGATTTTGATGTTAGTAAAAAAAAAAATATATATATATATATATATATATATATATATAAGAGAAAAAATAAAACTAATACCTTGATTCTCATTTAACCAACATTTCCTTATAAATAAAAAGATTTACTTTTTCTCAGTTCTCTCATTTCAAGCATAAGTAGCCCTTTAATACTTATTCGACTCACGTTTATCTCAGCAAACATTATTTTTTTTTTTAATTAATAATTTTCAATTAACAATAGCTTTTCTATGCAATTGTTTGCTTTACTTGAAATTAAATTTTTTTTTATTTTTTATTTAATAAAAAAATAATCTTTTATGAAATTCATGAATTTAATATATTTTTGAACAATATTCGCTGCTGAACGTTAATTAATTACATGATGGAAAATATGCAAATTTTTGATTGAGTTTATTCATCACATGAAGCGATTCAACATTTTTTATCATATTATACTTTACTAACCATAGCTAATAATTAAACAAAAAGCTTTTCATTAAAAGTAAAAATAAATATTTAATTTAATTTTTATGATAATTTAAACAATTTATACCAACAAAAAGCATATATACAATCGCCTAAGAGAACCAATATATTTACTGACGTCATATCTATACAGGCTATTAATAGACAAATTTATAATCCAAATGTACAGCAACCGAATATTCACTTGAATGAACATTGGCTATAACGCTATAAGCATCTTCAACATTAATACATTTGACATATATATAGTATTTGGATATGTATATATGTGTATATACATAAAGGTAAGGGTGAAACTGCGTGTTCGCCGCCATCATCACCACCACCATCGCCATCACAACCCCTGGGAGAGAAAATTGGCGGAACTCGGAAGTGGTTTCCCAAGGGCGTGATCGAGAATTATCATTCAATAACCCAACGTTGAGAAAATGTATTCCTTGTCCCGAGGCTCAAAAGTTATGATACAAGTGCCGAGCCGAGATATTATACAATGTCACAAGCTATACATTGTATTACATAGACTTTCTGTACATAAATTCTGATAATTTATATTTCAACCATGTATACAATTATTATCAACTCACATCACCGGAAGAAAATATAAGTTATAGCTATAATTTTTTATTTTTTATAGTAATTATCAATATTTTCACATTATTTTAAATTTATAAATTTTAAATTGAATATTTTAGTTTACCCCAGTCCATATCCAACCATAAATACTAATACTACATGTAATACGATAGTTAGTAGACACAACGACAACAACAATTGTACCAAGTCAAAAACAAAGAGAATTCAATGCAAGTTTCAACTTAAATACTGTAGCGATGGTATATATATATATCTATATAGTGTAGCGACGCCACCGCTTGAGGCGCTGTTCAAAGTACCAGATGGACATTGCTTCATCCACATAAAAAGATCTACCACCGCTGCTCTCTTCACATTTTAAAATATACGTCATCTACATTATAGTCATTGTAATTGTAGTTGTAGTTGTCGTGTGCGACTAACGAGAAGAAATACACTTTATACATCACGGATGTCGACTCTTATATGCATATACTTGTATATATATATATATATATATATATATAAAATAAAACATACAAGTAACGTACATATTTTTCGGCTACACCTGCTGGTGCACTGTCGAGTAAGCAGAGGAACGAATGTGCTCTACGACAAAGAAAAAAATAGCTTGATAAAAAATAAAAGAAAGTAATAATAATAATAATAATAATAATAATAATAATAATAATAATAAAAATAAATAAAAAAAAATAGATAGATGTAGGAGAGAAAAAGCACATGTGGCTTTTTATGAAATTGCCTCATGCGTTACAATTTTAAAAAATAAAATAAAAGTAATTTATAAAAAATTTCTATCTTCTATACATATATATATAACATATTTAAAGATATAATGTGAAATTTGTTGTAAAAAATTTAATTTTGAACTTCCCGCTATGAAAATTGAAAATTTTCGAAAAAATGCAAGTTATTGGTTTCGGTCCGAGTTCGAAAATCGAATTTCTAAGAGATCTTGACGTTTTGAGGTTTTAGAAAGCTATTCTGACTAATTTCAAGATGATGTCCGAGTGTATGTATGTATGTATGTAAATATTTGTAATTTTTGAACGAATGAACCGATTTTGATCGTCAAGATGACATTCGACGCGGCTTAATATCTAAAAGCTGTAGAAAATTGAGTTTAATCGGTAGGTTGCGTTTGGAGATATTCCAAAAGTAAAATTTTTTAAAAAATGTTTTTTTTTGATAACTTTTAATGTGCCCGGTGGCTTGATTCCAAAATCTAATCAGCTCTAAAACTTCATAAGCCGCGTCGATTGCCACCTCAACCTTCTCAATCGGTCAATTCGTTTGAAAGATATCGTTGGTGAAAAAATGGTATAAAACGGTTTTTTTCGAAAACAACGGCATACAAAAGTATTTTCGATCTCGAAGAGCTCGAAAATGTATTCACAACAATTTTTCGAGCTCAAGGAACTCGAAAACAACGGGAAGTTTTGGGGCTGGCCCGCAGGGTCAACCGATAGACAGATTTTTCTTCAGTGAAAGGTAGGTTCTGTCGTGTCTAACAGTTTTTTGAGCTCCAAGATTCCGAGACCTTCAATCATCCATCGGATGCCTTAATGTTGATCAGGACCGCCGCCTGAGAAACTCTATAGAAATTCTACAGATAATCTAGACTCAGCTCCCTGAGTTTGAAAACAGCGGCAAGTTTTGGGAGGTTCAGATTTTTTTTTTTTTTTTTTTAATCTCATATTATAGTTAGACATTAATTTATAATGATGAGTCATCAATCAAAG
Organism: Microplitis deprimator; assembly: GCA_964016945.1. Taxonomy (NCBI): domain Eukaryota; kingdom Metazoa; phylum Arthropoda; class Insecta; order Hymenoptera; family Braconidae; genus Microplitis; species Microplitis deprimator. The sequence goes on from OZ024716.1 coordinate 16,337,143, forward strand.
TGATGACTAAAAATTAATCGAGCGCTTTGTCGATACTATCAAAGATAGGAGAACAAAAGGATGCACTTAAGCGTTAATTTGCGGTGTAACACTGAGTACCATCATCTATACATCTATACATCAATATATCCACTTCGTCGTCTACGATCAGGTTGTTTGGTCGTTAAGCAAATAATGGCTCCGGATCAACCTTACACTCGATTCACAAAATTAATGTCTCTTTAACTTTCGAGAAAACGATAACGACCAGAAAATAATAAATGGTAAAAAAAAAAAAAAAAAAGAAACATTTTAGCGACGCAAACATTTTTTTTTCTTCAAATTCTTATTCTTAAACGACTAAATAAAAAAAAAAAAAAAGTAAATAAATAAACCAAAGCCATAAAGTAGCAGAGTTCAGACCATAACGATCTTCAGTATTTATTTCAATCCTCCAGCCATTAGAAGAGCCGTTCCACGATCCAGCAAAGCCCAAAACGCCCACTGACCATCTACTTGCTTCGTATCGTTTATACTACGCCATTCGTAACTACACATATATATATATATATATACAGTTTACTCTTTTTTTATCGTTCTCTTTATGCTCACTTTTGTGAAACTCTCACATGTGTACTGAACACTTAAAGAGACCATAAACGTCGAACTTGTTCAATGAAACTTGTTCTAGGCACTCTGTAAATTAAAACTTTAAAGTTTAGAGATCCCATTGTCGTACACAGGTGTTACGTTGTTTTGTTAATTTATTTTTTATATTTATACCATTCAAAAATAAATTAATAATTCCAATAAAAAATTGTGTATAAATAGTTATTTAATATCACAATTTATAAAGGATTATTTCATGAGATCATGAGTCACCTATTAAAACGAAAATATTCAATTGTTCGAGATAAATCGTGATAATTATAGTATTTGCGACATTTTAGTCAATTTATTTTTATTATTATATAATCTCTAGAAGATAGGAGGATATATTTGTATTAAACAACAAATTATATATTACTAAGTTTATAAACATACGAAATTAATTACTAATACTGTGGAAAAATTTATTTATAAATTATAATATTACTATTATTTCTATAAGGGTTGACAATTAATGGAGATAATAATAATAAATTATTGACAACTTTAAAGAAAGCTAATTATATTGTGTGTTGGAGCCAATAATCGGTTTATTTATATATGTATACATGTATTATTTGGTCCATATATAATTTAACCTATAAAATTTTCCTGTTGGTACCCTGAAAAAATTTGAAATTATCTTGAAATTAATCCTTAAAAGTGAAAGTATATGTAAAAGCTCTCACGGAAAAATAAATACCTGCATAATATTAAAAAAATAAAAAAATAAAGATGAAGGTGAAACAGACATAAAATAAAGCCTTGTAATTCCCGTGTCGTTTCGTAAACACAATTACGCAACGAGCAACTAAAACTCTGAAAACTGGCAGCAGAAATACCTGGAACACTGTAAGTGGCGCGATTATAATTTCTCTTGGTAGTGGGTGTTTAAGGGGTTCAAGAGAACAAACACCAGCGCAGTACGAATAAGAATGATAATAATAATGATAAGAGAGAAATGGCATAAAGGGATGAAAAGGTTGGTCGAGGGAATGAAAAGGGTGGTTTGTGAAAACTTTTAAGCTGACTCTCCATCTTTGTATACGATACAAAATAAAGCCCTTTTGGTCCTTTTCCACCGTTTTCTCCATCATAATAATATCCCTTGTGCACCCACTTTTATTCACTCAGCTCGACTACGGTACACTACTAAAATACTCAGTCAAGTCAACTTCCTGAAATAATTTTACCTAGTCTCTGGACTCTCGCTTATTATTACTTACGCTAATACAAATATACTAACTTTTAACTTGAATATATATGTATAAAATACTTATTTATTTATTTATTATAATTGTGTATACGCAGTTATATCTACTACTATATTGTACTTACATTACCTTTTATATATAATAATAATATAGATATACATATATGGATAAGATATACAAAAGCAGTGCAGTATGTGCATAGAAATGAAAAAAGCACCAGTAAACTCACTATTTGTATGTGTGTACAAATAAATTTATATTAATGCTCAAGAGTAGTCGGCGGAAATGGCGTGAGAATTTCTTTGGATAAAGCGAGAATGAGATATGTTGTATATAGTATATATATATATATATTTGCACAGTATACTACAGTGTGAGTGTATAGTAGAGGATAAATTTGTTGTCTCTCTGTAGGGAATCGCACTAAGTATTTTTTATTGTTGAGTATATTTTTTAACTGAGAAGGTTGACATTTTTTATTTATATATATACTATGTATATGTAATGATGAAATTAAAAATTATGTCCTTGAAGGCGGTTAGGTAGATTTTATCACGGTTAAATAAAAGTTTTCGTCTCATGAGAATAATCATTCACGATAATTAATATATTTTAGTTAAAAAATGTTTTTGTATATATGCATACTCAAAAATTAACTAATTAATTAGTTGATGTTATTAGATTACACTATTTTTATATACGCTTACCGGGATAATAATAATAGTAATAAATCTCAAAAGATATTATGATTATGATATTTTTAAAACATTAATATTGTTTACCTGAAACAAAAAAAGCAAAAAACCGGTTAAATTAGTTAATTAATTAATTAATGATAGATAAAGTCATTTTTTTAGTAACATTAATTAATTATCCAATTATAAGTATGGTAAAGAGTAAATAAATAAAATGGAAATTTGAAAATGTTTATCTCAAAAGAAATATAACAGCAGTCGAGTGAGAGAGAGAGCTAGAGCCAATGTAAATGATTAAACAAGCTTGTGAATCAGAGGGAAGCTGCTCTAATCCGACGGTAAAAGCAAAACAGAAAAGGCAAGTTGCCCCAACCTGCGCGTTAGTTCCGCGTTATACAGATAAAAGCAGCATCAACAGCAGTAGTACCAGTAGTACCAGTAGTACCAGCAGTAGCAATGTCATCCTTTTTCTTTTTTCTTTTTTCATCTTTCCGCTATTTCGTAAAATTACTCCCCTTGTAACTCCCTCTATACACCTACTTCCAGTTTTTATTTATTTTTATTCATAATTTATCATATTTATGAATTCTTGAATAGTCATTGTTGAAAAAAAAAATGAAGAATAAAAAAATATAATCTTGTATGCTTATCTTATAAATCTGACAATAATCATGAATAGTTAAGTTTTTGCAATCATCATTTGGCGCAACCTACAAGACTCATAACATAACCATAGCACTGGCAATTTTAGAAATGAAGAAAAATAATAATAATAATAATATTTATAGCCAAAAAACTTGGTGGCAATGGTACTAGAAGAGGTATAAAAGTGGTATAATTTTAGGTAGTAAATATTGAAGAGGAATAAAGGGCGCGAAATGAATTTAAAGCATGCTACCTTAGTTGCTTTTTATGGGATGCATATAACTAAATCAAAGCTGCGCAACATTCGCGAATATCGTCGAAAAATATCTTCCCGGCATTTCTGACACTAGTTTTTGGTATTTGTAACTAGACAGAAATTGCTCGTACAATTAAATATTCATACATGCTGCAGAAAAGAAATAATCAAATCATGTTTTTTTTTTTTTTATGAATAAATTTTTAATGATTTCGGCTCTAAATTTTATCGGTGAAACTTTTATTTTTGTTTCATTGTCCGATTATTAAACATAGAATATGATATCCAATTACTGTTGAATATTTTTTGTAAAAATTTTTTTCCCTTATGAATGAAAAATATTTTTCGAGATTTGGCAGCAATTATTTTTAAAAATCAAAAACAAAATCTCTATCGACAAATAGAAATCATACCTCAAAGCTATTTCATTCAATGTTGATAAATGATTAATTACCCTTTTTTTTTTTTTATTCTTTTAATTTGTTTTATTATTATTATTATTATTGTTTTCCATTTTTTAAATTCAACTATTCCCGAGTAATAAATACCCATTTCAATTTCATCTCTCTCATCTATTATGAAAGGGACGTTGAATTTAAAAATAAATGCGTATATATGTGAAAAATAGTTGAAATAAAAATTCATTTTATATTCAATTAACTTGAATATATAACGTAATGTAACGTTACGTAGTTTAGTGTGAGTTGTAGATTTTGCATTAGCTATCGCAAACGGAATTATTCGAGTAACTCGACTTGTAAATTCAATTAAAATAAAAATTTTATCATTTTTTAAATTAACGAAAAAAAAATGTTAATAATTATTTAAATGCATAAATGAAAAACATAATTTTTTTTTTGACTCTCATCAAGCATATTGACTTTGATTAGATTAAAAATAGAATTTAATGGTCTTGATGTACTTGAAAATAGCCAAGCCAATCTCCGGAAGATATCGAGGCAAAGCATACCCGAAGAAAAGAATTAATCGAGCGTATTCTACTACCGCATTTGTACTAGTTGTAGAGTATGCTAGAGAACCACACAGAAGAAGATGCAGCAGAAAAAGAGGATAAGTATATAAAGTATAAGATCGTTCAAGTACTTTTATATCCATGATACACCACACAAAATATATATATATATATATATATAAATCTGTATGTATGTATGTATGTATATATAACATGATGAAATTCTCTCGAAATGACTCGAGTAAATTATGGATAATCCTCCTACGGCTATTGAGAATCGTCCAAGTGAAGAATTTGCGGTCTCATTAACTTGAAATTCCCTTTTACTTCAATTCCAATGGGTTTTTATCATAACAAATATAAAATTATAAAATAATTATTTTAATGTAATAAAAAAACGTGCGTTAAATATTTTATTAATTAAAAAAATAATAAAATATTAGTGTATTATTTTATTGAAAGTAATAAAACTTTGTAAATCTGTTTTGTATAGTAACCCAACAGAACTTTTAGTATAAATGATAGACGCAAGCCTTTGGGATGGTCAGAGCTCACTTGGCGTACAACCGTAGTTTTAAATTTGATGGCACTCGAATATTCGTATTTACTCAGTGCCAAATCGAGACTCTCTAGAGATTATGTGGTTGTATTTGATATATTTCAACCTACATATTAACAACTTGTATACTCGACCCAACAAATTTTAACTTCTTTGAATTATTTTAATTATTTCTATCGAAAAAGTATTATTATTATTGTTTGTTTTTTTATAATATATAATATAAGTATTTTATGTTAGAATTTACGTAACAATAAAAAAAATAAAATAATCTTTTTATTTTAACGATTCGAGATGTGATAGAAGAGCCACGTCGATATTTCTCCATACGGTTGATATATATATATATATAAAAATTCCCAAAAGACTCATATAATGTAAGGTATGGTCGGACAGAAAAATAACAAAATACACCCAGCCCGATTTATATGTTTGTTTTTTTATCTCAACTGGTCGCTTTATACTCTCATATAAATTGATAAGCATTAAAAATGAAATATAGAAATGAAAATATTTTTTATCCTTATAATTTAAAATGAAATGAATAGTGCACTTAAAATATAACATCTTAAAACTTATATAAAAAAAATATTTATTTAAAAGTCAAATTTAAGACAGAATTTGTAATGTGATAGGATGATCTGATACGGACGTTAAAGTACATTTCCAAAAGTGAGCTGAAGATGAGAGAACCACCAGCACATCTACTCCTAGATATATAAATATAGTATAAACCGTATAAACTAGTAGACTTGTGGAGTATAGAGAAGAAAAAGAAGTATGCGGAAAGCGTATCGACTAGTGCTGCTTGCACGCCCATTTAGCGTCGTATTTCACAAAAGAAGGCAAAAGCTACAAGAAAGAATACGCAAGAGTTTACAGCGTTACTCGGCACTCTATTTTCAAATTTTATTTTTATCTCATTTTATTTATTTTACATTTTATATTACTTCTTTTTATTTTTATTTTTATTTTTATTTTACCGTTAAATTAACGAATAAATCAATAATTTCCTGATTCTAATTATTATTTTCTTTTTTTTTTTTTTTTTTAATAATTTAAAAAAAAAAAATAATAATATTTTTTCATTAATTAAAGTGACACTAATTGACATTTTAAGAGCTGAAACCGAAATTGAATAGACAGATGAGCATCGTATGACGAAACCCTTAAGCTGGTCGTTTGCAGTTAAACCCATTCATCGATCATATTACGCAGTTACGTACATAACGATGCCTGTTATCGTCATCTGCGTCAAATGGCTTTATATATATACATACATACCCACATACACTGTACGCTGATGCTTTTTCAAATATACATATATATATTTAAATTGATTGACACTAAACCACAATATTTTCGTGTATACACATATGCATACTCCTCTTTCATTGACTTATGCGGATTAATAATAAACAGCTAAGATTAAAATAATTATACGCATTAATATTATTTTAAGTGGTAAATGATGTTAGAAATAAGTGATAAGATATATGATAGAACGGTAACGTGATAAGGATAAATGTGCCTCTAACAAGCCTTGGAGTATACTCATTACCACTACCGGCATTAGTTGTAGTTGTAGTTGTAGTTATATAGTAGTATATAGTAAAGTACTGATGCTAATACGAACGAAGAGCAAGATCTTAAATTGTAGGATCGATCAAGCTACTAACGGTCTCCTCCTCTTCTACTTATACTTCAATATCGTCGTCTTTACCTACTGAAACTATGAGGTAATGAGAACCCCACAGAGTTAAGCGTTCAGATTTATATCTATAACCTGAGGTCTCAGATATTGAACCGCCAGCTATGTACACATTATTAATTATATATAATAATAACATATTGATAAAATTCACTCAAGTCGACATTTATATCTTTAATAATTATTTTTCTCTATGATAAAAAAACACAAATTAAAGCCAAAAAATTGTGGTCTTAAAAAAAAAAAAAAAAAAAGATTTGAAATCGCATCATCATCGCTACGTGTACGATTAAAAACACAAGTAAAAGCACATTTTTTCAATCGACTACTCATACAAAACCACGTTATCATTAGAGGACAAATTCATCGAAGCCGGATGCAAGAGCACTCAGACTCATGCTTCAAGAATCGATCGTTAACGAGTCCATTAACAAAAAAAAAAAAAAAACAACAACTTTTACTATTCTTCAATATTTTATACTCAAAATAAATTTATAGTCTTGTTTTTTTTTTTTTTTTTTTTTTTTTGTCAGTAAAAAAGAAAAACAATAATAATAAATTAAATGTCAACAAATTTTGAGCGTAAATAATAAACCGTAATAATCTAGCTTTATCGTAAATATATAAATGTAAATATGTACGTCATGGGTAAGTAAATTTATAATATCTGATACAGTATATGTGAAATATTTTCAAGTGAGTTACCACAACAAAAATGTCTTGATTCATATATAAACAGTATGCATGAAATCATTGCAATCATCAAAGGAAGAGAATAAATTCATGTTTTCATGTATATATATATATATATATATAAAGTGTGTATAGATCTAAACACGTCGCTTTTGTCATTCTAATAGGGATAATGCATCAATTATAGAATCTGTGAACGCATTCCGAATTACATGGCATCGCATAAACTGGCATCCGATCGCCAGCGATTATGCTACCAATAAATTATCCCTTCTGGCGTTACCATACGTTCACTACCAACCAAACCAACCAAACCAACCAACCAACAATCTCTATCTCTCTCTCATTTGCTTGCTCACATTATTTCAACATAACATAATTAATATCACGCATTAATATTAACTTAAATATCAACAGTAAGCTTAATTGTTAACTGAACATATATAAAATCAGACTAGTAACAGGAAAAAAAAGGAAAGAAAGAAAAAAACACTAACTTTAAGATACAAATCCATCAATTGATTAGATCCTAATCGTTTCTTCACAACACTCACACGTTATCTCTTTACCCTCGTCGTATTTATTTTTTTAAGAAAAAAAGTAGTATACATTCCAACTCACAATGAGGATGAATGATTTGGCTGAACGATTGATCGACAGTATAACTTATTGTCCATTTTATTTCTCATTCCTTATTCTTTTGTATCAATACAGGAACATGACAAAGTCGTCACCATCATAATCACACACTAAACTAATTTTTTTACCACTTTCATTTATTACTCCCTTATTTACTGACTCATTCATTCATTCATCCATTCATTCATTTATTCGTTCATTCATTAAACATAATTTTACGCTTACTTAAAGTTTTCATTGTTACCAAGATAAATATATACATGTGTAAACATTTAGAAATTACACAAATATTATTATTTAATAAAAAAGTCAAAAATTATTTTTTTTTAAATTAATAAGTGGAGTCGTTATTTTGAACAACGTTCATTGACAAGTGGAAAATATTGAGAATGGTCAGACACGACAGAAAACATTGACATTTCCTACTGTTTGCTGATACAATGCTTGCTAGCTGCTACCCGAGAAGCCCGAGAAGCCCGAGAAGCCCGAGAAGGGAAAGAGAAAAATAATATATACATGTATAGTATACTAAAGTCGATTCACTCTCTCATGAGAATAGAAACTCGTCGACTGCATGACTTGTCTCTTGGTACATTCGAGCTTTGTTTTTAGAATACAAGAGTTGGACAACCGACAAGTCGAGGACTTTTATTCTTTTACTTTTTTTTTTTTTTCTTTTTTTTTTTTTCGACAACCCCAAAAGTATATCCAATACAAAATAAAAATAATCGTAGTACCGAAAAAAAAGTAGACATCTTTAAAAACTATGACCTCAAAAAATGTAACAAAAAAAAAAAAAAATAAGAAATTACTCGCAGTGTTGGTTTAAGATAATAACAACTGCACAATTACGAGACTCACACACACTTACACATATGTCAATGTATCGTCATTAAGGTTAAGGACCCTGTGAAAGTGCACCGTTGGTTAAATCACGTTTCCCAAGTGTTGAGAGTATGTCTTCTGACGAATAAGTAATATTCGCGAGGAGAGAATTCAGAGAGAAAAAGTGTAAAGAAAGTAAGAACAAAAAAAAAAAGTCTGAATGATGTATGTTGGTTAGGTAGCTAACATTTAAGGTACCTACTATCAACATAAATTCTCTTTTTCTCCCCTCAACTATTTTCACCAAACTACTATGACTAGGTATTTTTTTTTTTTATTTTATTTTTTTTTTTTCAAGCAACTGGACTCCCACGGGAGAGAACGAGACCTCAGTATTTCTATAGGTACTCATCATTCACTCCTCTTTCATCCTCCTCTGTACTCATTTTCCGCAATCCGAAACCCATCCCGAGTTTCTTTATCTTATAGCTTTTCCGCCGCACTATTTTACCTAGTTCACTCATCGTTTCATAATTTTTTTTTTCTTTTCATTTTAAACTCTCTTTCTCTATGAAATCTGCATTGATGATAATCTCTTAAAGTTTTAAAATACATGTCTGTCTCTATAGTCTATTTTATTTTATACTACTTTAATACTGAATTAAAATTTTTTATTTATCATTTAAATAAAATCTTATAAATGTAAATTAATATATTTTAAAATAAATAATAAACTCATTTAACAGTATATACCGTGCTAGTTGAAATAAATATACTAGCTAAATGAAAAGTTTAATGTTAAAACTCAATGCAATCAAGTGTGTTATTATTTAAAACGGGAGTTTGATTTGAGTTGATTTAGTTATTTGTAACAAGTACAAAAAGTATTGGTAATTAATAATGATGATGAAAAGCCAGAAGTTAAGCAAATGCAAGGAAATATAAGTAGAGGAAGAATTTAAACGCAAAGGATATGGCCACGTTAATGCGCTTACCCGAATAATTATACATTTCGCATATTCAGCAAAAGCTATCACAGCTTTCTACTCGATTCCATAATTTAGAGTTTATATATATATAGATTGCTATGCTATATTCTAGGATGAACTATAGGTTTATAGTGTATAAATAAATAGTAGTAGATCTACTTTGAAATCGGATTCAGATCGAAACGTCGAGAGTAGCTTATGAATCAGGGGTAGAAGCAAATAGAATGTTTCGATACGGTTGATTTCAGTATCTACCACTTGACGAATTATAAATAATTTAAGATCTTATATTCAATATATAAATAAACAAAATCATTAGGTTGATTATATTTAAGTGTATATGTTGTAAAACTGTGGCTCAAGTTCAATTGTAACGAGTACTCTGACTCTGTTATCTCTAAAACTCATGGATATCAGGATGATTTTAAGTATCGAGGTTGTGGCACATTTCCAATGTCGATTACAAAAATGCAAATCAACTTAAACAAACTAGAAAAAAACTGTAATAATCTATTTCATCAATTCCTTAGAGTAGTAAAGAAAACATAAATAAAAAAAGCAATCCTCGGATCATCTTGGTTGTCACGTTTGTGAATTCCGATTCACGATACCTAACTAAATATTATTCACGATAAAATAAATATAAAGAAGGTAATGAAAAAACAAGAAAAAATAAATGAATAAATAAATAAATAAAGAACAGGATATAGGGGAAGTGAAAAAACAAAAAAAATGAAATAAAAATCTACGAGAAGAAATTTAAAACTGTCGTCATGGACCAAGTTCACACAACGTTAAACTTTTTCTCCCAACTCGCAATTGCGTCGACATTTCCAGCTTGCTCTCAATGATAAAGTTTCTCAATTTCACTTCAACCCTTAGTGTCTTCACTAAATTTTATTTATTTTTATTTTTGTCTATGAAATATAGATTAAAATATTATTTTTTCATTTTCCTCCACTGAACGATAATCATTACTTATTATCAAACTTTGTATTTATTTTTTATATAAATATATATTTAATTATAATTTATAAAATATTATTAGTTATTTTCTATTGAGTTTAATTTTATTAAAATATATCTTGAAATAAACGAATTAATATTTGACAGTTATAATAAAACAATCGAACAATGTAATAGACAATGCAAGACAAAAGGATACCTTTGAACACACTTAACAGCTTAAGGATGCTATGTTAAAAAAATAAAATAACATAAACATAAACCCGTGTGTACACACGTATCACGATATATCGTTTATAAACACCAAAAGCCCGCACAAGTTCATTACCCTTGGCACTCATTCACGCACGTGGACTTGACAGAGTTACCATATAAGCTTTTCAAACTTGCACTCGACAACAAAAAAATCAAAAAAGAAAATAAATAAATAGATAAATGAAATAAAACAAAATAAAATCATTATCTTGTCAACGAAAATAAATTTAAAAAAAAGAAAAGTTTTTCATTTTAAAATAAAATAATAATTATTTTAGTTGTGTATACTTTTACGCCGAAAATATTTTATAAAAACACATTAAACTCACCAATGGGAATCTTTTCTGGTGGTGCTGCTGCTGCTGCTGCTGCTGCTGAAATTCCAGGCACAAGGATCACCGTCACCATTAAAAAAATTCCACACATGATTACATTAATTAAATTAATGGGTTTGATAATATTTTTTTTAATTTTATAATCACAATTATAATAACGATTAATTGAAAATTTAAATAGTCGTTGTTGTCGTTGTTGTTTCAGTTGTTCAAGTGATATTGATAGTTTTGATTGTGGTTGTTTTATCAATGTTAACGAATTTAAAAAATCCGTTAAACAATACGGAGGTGATGCTCCTCCCTCAACGATAAACGGGAGCATCTTCCTCACACGATAGTCTGACACAAACTGAGAGTAAAAGATACTACTACAGACTAGTACCCGTTATCGTAAACTCAGTTCACTCGGATCCCAGCATCCCTCTCTCTAAACTGCACCCTCTACCCCCGATTTACACATCGCGCCGACTCCGGGGTCCACCCTTGTATCCTCAGGGTGGAAGCGTACGCTTAACGCGCATGTTACGTCACACGACGCACATGCAATTCCATCGAGTTCCATGCTACTGAGAGAGATAGATTGCGGGAGAAGTTGATGCTCTGCTTTATACTATATAGTATATACAGTACACTACTGAAAGACTGATGCGATGTTTCTGGGACGACACGATCATGCTCTTTAACTTATTTTTTATTTTATTCTTATTATTTATTTATTTTATCCACATACTGCACTTTAATAACATTATCTATTAGAGTATGGAATCTCTTGCCAATCAACTATACAAATATGCTGACATTTATTAATTTTATAAAAGCGTATTTTCATTATTTTCTTGACCATGAGATTAATTAATTGATTCATTAATATGTAGCTTAATGAGTTTCAAGTTTGGATTAAAAAAATAAATAATACAAGACATGAATTATATATTTAATTTATGATAAAATTAGTTGTAAAGTGAGTCATATTAAATACGAAAGAATAGAGTAACGAGGTAGACAATAAAAAAAAAGTTTAAAATAATTTTTATTTGGCTATTTAATAAATTTATAAGAAAAATTGACATTTTTTAGCTACATTATTATAAATATATAATGGTTTACGAGAGACGCTTCGACTAAACGCCCGGATTTCCATGGGGTCTTAGCTCATTAAATATTTTTATTTCTAATATACATATATACCTGATATCACAATAAGAAGTGAGTGCTTTTATATATATATATATATATGAGTGTAAAAGCAAAGTTCTAAGCGAGGATCCTTGCCGCGGGTATATAACTTATAAAAACTCCCTGGTTTCCGCCATCGATTTTACCTTTATCTCTACCAAATGGATCTGCTATGTTTTCATCAAACCGATAAGATCTGATAATTTTATTTAATATATAACTAATATCCATGATTTTTAAAGCTAGTGTACGTATACGATAATTCAAGTAAATAAAACAAGGATGGAAGAATCGTAAAAGGTTAAATTTTTCAGCAACGATCCAAGTCTGACGGCTTTGTAAAACGTTTAGCTACGTGTTCTCAAGTTTACAAGACGTTTATTTCATTGACTTGAGTCAGTTAGCTTTTTATTTCTCTCAAGTTTATATATAAAATATAAAATATAAAATATAAAATATAAAATCGACATACACGTTCTATGAATCACGTCACACTGTATCGTAAAAGACACTGTTGTAAAAATATATAATTTATGGCGACTCTTAAAATAAAAAATTAAATAAATAAAAATAGTATCCCCTGTATTTTATTAATAAATTTTTAAAATACTTAAATTGTTTGATATATGTTAAAAATATTTATGTAACAGGTAGTAATTGAATTAAGTATTGAATAAGATATAAAAGGAGATGGGTAATAGTTAGTGAAATAGCTTTACCATCGATTGCATTTCTGTGAGCAAGCTATTATATTATAAAGCCTGATGCGTGAGCCATTGAGCCACGAGGTATTTTAATATTACCTTCCATATTACTCTCTACTCTCTACTCTTTACTTTACTGGTAGTACTGTTGTTGGCTACCAAACCAAACCAGACTATACCAGAGTAGACCAGAGCAGACCAGAGCAGACCAGAGCAGACCAGAGCAGACCAGAGCAGACCAGAGCAGACCAGGCTAGACCAGAGATATGTATTACATCTATTCTACAGTAGCACGTCTAGTCATACTAGTCCCAAAGTGTCAATCACTCGTATGATGTACACTCATATCTCGATACCCACATACATTTGATCTCGCATGTATCTCATATCAACAATGTCTATAATATTAAACAGTATACATCAAAATTGATATATATATATCATGGACTCATGACGATACACTGTCAAGTCATACGACTACTCACTCACTATAGTGCACTTATCGGTATGCAATTGTAGATATTATGCAAACATGAGCACGTCTATATATGTCCAACTACACCAGTTGTATCTATCTATCTATCTATCTGTCTTTCTATACCCACCAGCCAATATCATTTTCTCTCTCTCTCTCTCTCTCTCTCTCTCTCTCTCTTTCTTCTCCCTCTTTTCCTCTCTCGCTTTCTCCCTCTTTGATGTAAACATCATATCCTAATGTCTTTTGAAAGGTACACTCAAATACCATAAGCCCAAACAGAAATATATAGAGCCATATAAAGCCATAGAACCAGCAGATGATACGTGCAACGATAATAGCATACTATTTCTATATCGTAACCTTCAACCTTACCCATCATCATCTTTACAGTCTCATTCTTATATATATTGTATATGAAATACCTTCTACATATCTCTCATTTCATTTTATTTCTAACTTCCCGCTAAAAAAATTTAAAATTTTCAAAAATTCGGAAAGTTATTGGTTTCGATCGAGACGTTTTGAGGTTTTGAGGTTCTAGGAAGCTATTCTGACTAATTTCAAGATCATGTCCGAGTGTATGTATGTATGTAAATATTTGTAACTTTTGAACGGATGAACCGATTTTGATCGTCAAGATGACATTCGACGCGGCTTAATATCTAAAAGCTGTAGAAAATTGAGTTTAATCGGTAGAGTGCGTTCGGAGATATTCCAAAAGTAAAATTTTTTAAAAAATGTTTTTTTTTGATAACTTTTAATGTGCCCGGTGGTTTGATTCCAAAATCTAATCAGCTCTAAAACTTCATAAGCCGCGTCGATTGCCACTTCAACCTTCTCAATCGGTCAATTTGTTTGAAAAATATCATTGGTGAAAAAATGGTAAAAAACGGTTTTTTTCGAAAACAACGGCATACAAAAGTATTTTCGATCTCGAAGAGCTCGAAAATGTATTCACAACAATTTTTCGAGCTCAAGGAGCTCGAAATCAGCGGGATGTTTTGAGGCTGGCCCGTAGGGTCAACTGATAGACCTTTGATAGATTTTTTCATTACTTTTATATCCTCTATTATATTTTTACTTGATCGTAACTAGATCATTCTCATCAAATTAAATATTTATTTATTTTAGTTCAATGTCTTACATTATCATCAAGTCATCAGCATGTAGTAAATCAAATACTCAGTAGTTTTCACATTTAATTAACGTTTTATTTATAAAATTGAATTCTTTGAATTTTAATGTTATTTTAATGGTTTTTATGTTAAAGTTTATATAAATTAATACTCATTGCATCAAACAACACGCAACAACGTTAACAAAGTATTAATTATCCACCACAAATCGTTTGATTGTTATTCAAAAAGTGAATAAAAATAAAAAAGACGACATTGCAATAATAAAGATTTAATTTATAAATTTTCGCGCGAGAACTGTACGCACGTATTTCAGTACGCAAGCGTAGAAAATAAAAAAAAATATACATATCTAAAGACAGCGGCCATGGTACCGTCCATATCGTCCAAGTTGAAAGATGAAACTCACGCATGCGCGTTGTTTGTACGTTTAGTTTAGATTTTCGTCACTGGGAGTCACCAAATATTTACGAATATTGTCGTACGAGATATACTCCATTCTCTAATTATTGATAGACCAGCTGGGCATTGAAACTTAGCAAGAGAGAAAAAAGAAAATAAACAGGTTGTAGGATTTTATCCTAAATTGGTTATATATTCCAACATATTCCAGCATTCCAATGATCCCGATTGTTGTTGTGTTTGTTTTGAGTTTTATTAGACAGAAAAGTTTGAATTAGTATATATTTTATTGAAAATCTGATTAGTTAATTTTTAAGTAAAGTAAAATAAAATAAAATAATGGATCCAGCGCTGTTACGTGAACGTGAGCTGTTTAAAAAACGTTCACTTGCTACCCCAGCGTATGTATAATGTTTAACCTAAAATCTTAAATCTTATTACCTTTGTACAGTAAATAATTAAAGAATTAATAAATATTACATTATATTATATTATAGGGTAGAAAAAAAGAAAAGAGAACGTGAACGAGAAACAACACGTGATGATGGACCAGGAAAAAAACAAAAAGTATCCTCGTCCTCGAGTGGCCCAAAAGCAGAGTCTACAAATTATAAAACTATGGCAGGTAGCTCACAGTATAAATTCGGTGTATTGGCTAAAATAGTCAAACATATGAAAGCAAGACATCAAGATGGTGATGATCATCCACTTGCTCTTGAAGAAATTTTAGATGAAACAAATCAACTTGACGTTGGAACCAAAGTATGTTTCAACTTTATATGTCTTCAATATATCTATTAATATTTATTTATATTTATTTATAATAGGTAAAACAATGGTTACAAACAGAAGCATTGATTCAAAATCCTAAAATTGAGACAACACCTGATAATCGATTTAGTTTTAAACCCATGTACAAAATAAAAGATAAAAAATCATTGTTGAGGCTACTTAAGCAGCATGATTTAAAAGGACTTGGTGGTATTTTACTGGATGATATTCAAGAAAGTTTACCCCACTGTGATAAACATCTCAAAGTAACTTTTTAACTTTTTCGTTTTATAAAATCCATTATTATTCGTCTCAAGTTATATTATTTAAATGGGTTATTTATATTTACAGAATTTACAAAACGACATATTATTTATACACCGTCCATTGGATAAGAAAAAAATAGTATTTTATAATGACAAAGGAACAACTATGCAAATAGACGATGAATTTCAAAAATTATGGCGTGCTGTCGCCGTCGACGCTATGGATGATCAAAAAATAGACGAGTATCTTGAAAAACAAGGTATCAGATCTATGCAAGATCACGGGCCAAAGAAAACTGCACCTATGAAACGAAAAAAACCAAATAATAAGCGAAAGCAGTTGAAAAAACCACGTGATAATGAACATTTGGCTGATGTTCTAGAGACATATGATGATAAGTAACGTTTTATTCTATTACGTTAATAATTTATACATTATAATAATAACAACGATAAGTAAGTAACCAACTATTTAATTAAATATAATATCTCTCAATAAAATTAACAATAGAGAGAAAGAGAGAAAGAGAGAGAGAGAGAAAGACAAAGAGAGTGAAAAAAATAAAAGACAAATATATAAAAAAAATACTCTTCTGTACATTATTAAATATAATAATAAATAAATGTATGATTATTATTATTATTAATTAATCTTTTGGTAAAGCAGAATCACTTTTCCCGCGTGAATAAGCTTTGGTAGCTTTACTACCAAGCATACGATCCAAAAGTGACTGTTTATTCCTTCTTCGCGCTGCTAAAACTTCTCTGCATAATTCATGAAATGATTCAGCTATTTGAGCTACCTATCAAAGTAACAAAATGAAAAAAAAAAAAAACATCAATATATATATTTATATATTATGTAGAAACTAAGTAATTAAATTATTTAGTGTAGTAGGAACAATATGTTTAAATAGGTTATTAAAGTTACCTGTTCAGCAGCAGTAACTTCACTAAACCAACACTCAAAGTCTTTGGCCAAAATTTCACCCTCCTCAGTGCTGACCTGACGTAAGTGAACCATGTCTGCTTTGTTTCCAACCAAAGCTAAAGGCATCGCTGCTTCTGGGTCGGCGACCGCAAGTGCTTGTTTCGCTTTTCTTACAAAGTTAAAGGAACCTCGGTCGGTTATTGAGTAAACTAATAGAAGACCGTCTGCCCATTGCAACGTTTCCATAGTTGGCATCTCCTCTTGGCTCTTTTATTCAAAATTTTAATAATAAATAATTATTTTAAATTAAAATAAATTAAAATAAATACCTTTGGACATGAATCTAATATTTCAAAAAGTATCGGTTCGCCGTCCACCAGTACTTCATGTTTATACCGATTTTCTAAAAATTTTATTAAATTAACTAATTTATTACAACTGTCGACTATCTACAGTGTCAAATACAATATAGTGGTATAAATTTAGACCAGACGTCCAAGACTTTAAAGTATGCAAAGTAAAAAATAAAAACAGAAAAAAAATTATAAAAGATATATAATATAATTTTTTCTGAAACAATATATTATCTATTTATTTATATAAACTTTTATTACCTTGTTGATGATCATACTCGCCAATGTAACGTCTTGTTAAAAATCTTACAGTCAAGGCTAAAACAGTACAAAATAAACAAAAGTTGTGTGTATGGAATCCGGCAATTCATTACAAATTATCCGTTGTATTTAAACTTTAATTTACGTAAGCTTTTTTTTTTTTACGTATACGTTTTATAAAATATAAATCTATCCTCGTCGTCATAGCTTTTAACTTTCGTACCACGTGATTCGTCAAGACATATTAGGAATTTGATTAATCCAAGTGGCAAAAGAAAAAGTTAATAATAAAAAGAGATTAAGAGAAAATGAAAAAATAAAATAAATAGTATAAGCAGAGGAAGAAGAAGAAGAAGAAGAAGAAGAAGAAGAAGAAAAAGAGAAACGAAAGAGAGCAGGCAAAAGCCACCGGTTCTACTCCCTGACTCTGCTTGCATCCTCTGAATATTTAGCAACCTTCTTTTTCCTAAATAAATAAGTTATTCGTCTTTATTTATTCCTATCTTTCTTTTTATTATTCATTCATAAAATCATTTGATATATTTCTCTCAACTTTGTATCCATCCTTTTAAATTTATAACTATTTAATAATTAATTAACAATTTATTAAAATTTTTATTTTATATTTATTTATACGTTGTATGTATATGCATAAATATACAGAGACGAGTGAAAAATAACGGTCGAGTGATAATAAGTAGCCTGAAGGGTAAAACGATGACGTTGTTCCGTTTGTGATTCTAGTCGCGGCTTATATTTGAATATTCATCGAGAATACTCTCTGCTACATAATGACTCTTCTTGTTTGCTCTTTTTTTATTATTTTTATTTATTTATTTATTATTTTCCTTTTCTTTTTTTTCAACTTGACAAAATACTTGATGAGATGATAATTTCTTATAATAAGCTTAGTTTTTTTTTTTTTTCTATTTCAACGAATTTGTTTATTTAAAATAATACGAAATATATGCGATTCAATAGAAATAATATAATAATAATAATAATAATAATAAGTGTAACCCAGTGACCTGCTTCAAGTGGTACACCACACTATTTTTATCGTCGATCTTACCCACTACCACTATATATATATATATATATATATATATATATATATATATATATATATATATATATATAATATATACATTGTCATGATCGTCATAATATGTCCGCAAAACCTTGCTCAACTACTTTGCTTACGTTAACTGATCTCATAATTATGTACCTCTCATATCTAATTTTAAATAAATTATTCAATCATTCGACAGACAATTTCAATAATTAAATTATCAAAACGTAAAATCCTAGTAAAAAATATTAACATCTTAATCATGTGTGGTATTTAAAATAGATATTATCAAGATCCTTTACGAGATTTCCAACCCCTTTTGACAAAATAATTAAGTTTAGTTAAACTAATTTATACGTTTATAAAAATTTAAGACAAATTATTAATTATTTGAAATAGATAAATTTATTATGAGTTGAAAAATAATAATAAATGAATTTATTTACATTAAATTTAATTTTGGATTTAAATTATCTCGAGAAGATATTGAATTATGATATTTCAAACGCACTTGAGATTAAAGTCTATATTTGAGGTAAAACATAAATAGCAGGAGTCTGTAAGTTGTTGCACAGCTGCTGCTTATTCTGAATATAACAGCTTTCAAAGTTATTTATTCACTTTCTATATATATGTTTTATTTTTAATTGATTTATTTATTTAAATTAAAAAATTTGTTGTAATTATTTATCTTTTTCTTTTGCTTTTTCGTTATGCATATAATTAGTTAAAATTATAAAAATTTTTGATACGGTAGATGCATCTGAGTTGTTTTGTTGGTTTGTTGGTTTGTTGGTCTCGGTTGCAATAGAATACAACAACGCTCATTTACACAGTAACGCCAAAAACTCAGACTAATTTTAATATAATGCAGAGACCTTATCCGTGTACGCGTACATCTATGTATACAGATATAGATACAGTAAGTAGAGAGAACTCACTGTACTCAGTATAATGTAAAGAAAAAAATGCGTTAACGTGGTCTATATAAATATATACATATAAAAAGGCAGTTTCGTGTACATGAACCAGTGGGTACTCGAAAATGAAATTAATGCTCGAACAAAAATTTTTTTTCATTCATTAGAGAAAATTCGCTATTATTATTTTTTCTTTTACCATTATTTATTTTATTTTTATCTCAATGAAACTTTCATTGTAAAAAAAAAATAAAAAAATAAATAAATGAAATAATTAATGAGTTTTTAAAATAATAAATAATAAAGCTAAAGGCTATATCGTTAAAAAAGAACTTGGGATAGATACTATAATTAAAACTCACACTTAACAACTGTATATATAAATATATACCATCGTCTAGAACTTGAATCGTAAAATTGAGTCAACGGAGAACGGTATTTAAATCCAGGATAGAAATAATTAAATATTTATTATTTTAAATAAGACTTTGACGTATTAAAATAAAATTACCGCTCTTTCCAACGCCTGGTGCACCTATAACTGCAACTTTAACTTCACACAATGAACTTTTTTTTCGTCGTATTCCTCGTATTGCATTTGTCGTCATTTTATCGACATTTGTATCTGAAAAAATTATTATTTTAAGTATATTTATGATGAGGATAAATGAAAAAAAAAATATATTTGTATAGGATTATGTAAAATAAATGGTAATCTATTTCTAGGCGCACTTTGTTAAAGATTAAAACCAACTGGTTTTAAGTGTTGGAGCAGTAATGTGAACGAGCTGTCTCAAAAAACAATCATAGAGTCTATTTTAATCTTGTTTAAATTAAAAAAACTTTTTCATTTCATTTATTTAATCAGTTTACTTAATTCGTGTGTCAAGATAGATTAGCAATAATTTACAATGTTTGTGTGTCAGTGTTAGTACAGGCATTAGTATAATAATAAAACTATTTAATTTATTATTATTATTATAATAAAATCTTTGCCAAAGATTTAAATTTAAGTTCCCAATCTACTAGATGGCCAGTACAAAGTTTATATTTATATTATAAATTTAAAAAATGTACATAAAAATAAAGAGGTAAAGGAAGAAGATATATGTAGATAGATATATACATATACATCTGTAAAGTTTAAGTTTTAAGTGCAAGTTCAGTGATGCAGCCAGGGACAACGCGCGTTACTGCAAATCAGCCAACGTCTTACAATATAATATCATCTTTATAGTATTATATCTATTTTTTATTGACTAATAAAAACTTGAAATAATTATTTTAAAAACGTCCAAGCAGGTGTTTGTCTATTAAATTATCTTAATTACGATTAAATAAATTTAATAATAATATAATTTATAAATTTTTAACGATTAAAGTTTACTTACTACGTTAAAAAATAAACAGAGATTTAAATTTAATATCCACTCATAACCACTTTATCACAGATAATTATTTATACATCCATAAATCGAATAAATAAAAACTAAATTAAAACTAAATACTATTGTTGTTTAGAAAAAAGTAATAGAGTAGTACTATCTACAATTAAATTTTAGTAATAGACTGTGTGCACGTGCAAATAGTTTTATTCTATACCAAGCAATGAAACATAATTAGAAACTTCCGGTGAGATATTTAATCTTTTAAACAGGTCACGTGCTTCAACACCCGACAGTTAAAAATAATAACAATAATAATAATAATAATAATTAATAAAATATTAAAAAATTTAGTAGCGTACAACAATTAGTTAGCAAGATCCGACGAGTTTGTTGGTTCGCGCTCGACTGTCTTTAAAACAGTCACTATTTTTTTTCTTATTCTTCTTATTCTTCTTCATCTTGTCGTTCTTGTTGTTGATGTTACCTTCAGTCTCATTTGTTAAGTCAACCTTTTTTCATTTATTGAATACTTTTTTTATTTAAAATTAAATTATTTAATTATCAAGACTAATTTTTTTTTTTTTAAATATCTAAATTGGCCTTTATTAAATATTAATAATAATAACAATAATAATCAATGGGAACCACCACTTGGACAACCACCAAAAAGCCAACGATAAGCGCGAGCCACTATCGGAGTAACGCGATCTACAAAATTAATAAATATCTAAAATATTAAAAGTTATAAATTATATAAATATTTTTATATAATTATATGTGAAATATAATAAATAAACTTACCATTTATTATTGGTGGTGGTAAGAAATCATCAGAGTCATCTGATAAATCATAATAATCAGTGTGTAATATCTCTTGGCGGTTACTACGGCAACTGGGTGCTCCTGACAATTCCTTCCTTGTCGATGCCGCTGTCGATTTTCTTCCCGACCAAGAACCGTCAGCATTGTCGTACGTTTTATTACCATCCACTACTAAAGATTCGTATCCCGTTTTCTTATCATTATTTTTTTTTATATTCTTTAAACGATTATTTATTTTATTATTATTATTTTTTAATAAATCATCAATCAATTTTAGAGCTTGAAATTCATTTCGTTGTCGCTGATTTTTATTTCCGTCGATTGACAGTGACATAATTTTTTTACGAATTTTACGCAATTTATATTTTATTTCTTTGTCATTTTCTTCAATATCTTCTCGTTCTTCTCGTTCTTCTTCCTCCTCCTCGTATTCTTCATCATCATCTGATAAATTTTGGTCAATTGATCGATAAACATCTGATCGTTTTCGTTTATTTTTATTTTTTTTTAAATTATCATTTTTAAATTTATGTAAATTTTTAACATCTTGTATACCAGGTGAAAAATATTGACTATAATTCGAAGCCAACCCGTCATTTTCCAAATACAAAGTATCATTATTTTTTTTGCTCATTATTGATTTATTAATTTTTAAATCGCCGATAAATTCTCTAACATAAGAAAAGTTAACTATATTTTTATATAAAATAATTAAGTATAAAATTTTTTTTTATATTTATTAATTTATAAAAATAATCACCTAGAAAATTGAAACCCACGAGAAGGATAAATTTTCATTTCCGGCCAGTCGATATTTTTTTCTTTAACTTGTTTAAAACCCTTACGATTTTTAGTTGACGTTTTTAAACTTAATTTTTTATATTTTTCTTTAGATATATTATTTTTTAAAGCGTCTTGTAATTTAATATTACCATGGGAATAATTTACAAATTTACTATCCGTTTCAAATGAATTAAGTATTGTTTTAAGACCAAATGCTGTTGCATCAATAAAAATCAAACATCCTTTTCGAAAATCTATATATAAAAAAAGTACAATAATTATAATTATCATTATATTTAAATAATTTATAACTTACATGAACGTGAAATAGGAATGAAATAAAATATTATTCCTAAAAAAGTAATAGTTGGTGCGATAATTTTTAGTAAACTCCATTCTTGTTTAAAATTTTCATCCATAAATTTTAATTATAATTATAATTTTATATACATTTAGGTTAAATAATTTTACATGACACTTTTAATTTTATATATTAATAAAAAAACAATTGAAAGACTGAAGGGAAAATAAGTAAGTATATAAATAATAATAAAGTAATCAAACAATTAAAGATTCAAATCTCAAGACTTTATTATGCTTATATAATTTACAATATAATACAAACGATAATTAATAATAATAATATTTGAAAATATAATATTAGATTAAAATTACGTGACAGGGAATTATTTAATTTTTTTTTTTTCATTTCAATATTTATTCAGAAATAAATGATAAAGTGCGCTGTGCACTTGCATTCATTATAAATACGGATGCTGAAATAAATTTTGTATACAATAATAAATCAATTTTATACTTAATTTATTTTTAAATTCAACAATCATAGCCCCCGATTTTACAGTAACTTTAATTAACAATTAATTACTATTTTCATTTTCTAGCCTCATTTAAAGTACTATCGGGGACAAATACGCATATATTTATATAATACCATGTATAGTTGATAATAATTAATGTTAATTATTAATAAAATATTAATACAATGCATAATGTAATCTACTGACTGTCAAAAAATACTTTTTTTTTGTTTTTTGTTTTTTGTTTTTTTTTTTTTTTTTTTTTTGTTTTTTTTATTTTTTTTCTTAGTGCCATTAGTGCATCAAGTAAATGATTAAACAAATATATAATAATTTAAAAAAATTCTTTATTATCGTTAAATATATATTTAATTAGACAAATATCTGACTGTCATTCCTTTCTAATTCATTTTAAAAACGAAATATAAAGGTTTATTAAAAATAAATATAATATCAAACGCTCTATTCATTTCGCCAAAAAAATACAAACATTTAATTTTTTATTTCCATTATGTAAATATTAAATTATTCTTTAATTAATTATGACAATGAAATATTTGTGTAATAATTATAAATATATAACTCAATAAAATAAAAAAATTGAAATTAAAACGAACGAAAAGAAGAGATAAAGTGGACTATATAATGGTAGATTGATGGGTGATTTTATACAGGAATATGATGAGAAACGTGCATTAGAGTATTTTAATCGAAGAAGAGAAAAGAAAAATACTGTATGCTCGGAGGGTTTATCTTTTTTTTTTTATAGATTG
Source organism: Microplitis deprimator (assembly GCA_964016945.1). Classification (NCBI taxonomy): domain Eukaryota; kingdom Metazoa; phylum Arthropoda; class Insecta; order Hymenoptera; family Braconidae; genus Microplitis; species Microplitis deprimator. The sequence continues at coordinate 16,361,579 of OZ024716.1, forward strand.
AATTTAAAATGATATTATGTGTTAATTACTTTACATTCGCGTAGCTTGGATTTTTTTAATGGCATTCGTTAGATGAAGTATCTCCGTATTAACTTGACTTACAAGACCCTCGAGTCCCTCAACAGTATCGAGTACTTCAACTCGCTGTGTGTGTGGATTAAATCTGACCTCAAATGGCCTGCTCATAGTACTAACCCAACGACGGAATTTTTCTTTAGCATCTTCAAAGCTTTCAGCAACGTAATAAATCGGTTGGAATTCTTGATCTTGGTATGGTTGAAGAGCGGTAGTGGATGGATCAAATGGTCGGTGCTCACATTTATCACTCAGTGAGTGTAACAATTCACCGTAAGCTGATAATAATCCAGCGCCATATGCTTTAACTTCTTTTCCTTCCTTGCAAAGACCAAATTCAACGGTGAACCAATAAATTGTTGACAATTTTTCAATTTCTTCGTCAGAAGCTCCCAACGAGGCAAGACCTATTTCTTGTGAGAATTGAGCGAAACTAGAATCTGCTAGTAATGGCATGTGACCCAATAGTTCGTGAATGCAATCACTGTTGTCGAGAATAAGAAAATATAAATATTATTGATAGATATTATAAGTTTGATTATTAAATTATTGTCAATTATAAACTGTGAAAATGACTTTTAAACTGAAAGTGAGTTATCAACTGATGGAAAATATAGTCGTATAGTAGTAGTATAGTCATAGTATGAGTCGTTGTCGTTAAAAGCCAATTAGAGTTCCATTACAAGCATCAGAGGCAACGTTAATTTTATTATAACTCTGTTGGCTCTTTATATTCAACATGTACGTGGGCATACTACCCGATTCATATTCATAATAAAAATAATAATAATAATAATAATATAAATTGCTTTAAAGTTTAGGTAAAAATAATACTTACGGTTCTGGAGTATGGTAAGGACTGTTGATATGTCTAACATATTGTGTACTTTGGAATATTCTGAAAGCAAGACTGGACAAGAAATCTCTAGCAGTAAGAAGTCCAGCGGCGGGACGTAAAGTAAATCCAGTATTTTTGTTCAAAAAATCGCTTACTTCTTGGAGCTGAGGAATACGATGGGGCTCAAATATTTTTTCATCCCGTAATTTTTTGAATGTACGTTGATACTCAATACATGCGTGTTTAGGTACTAAATCAACAACAGTGTTGAATACACGTGACCAAGTTTCATTTTCAGTCTCAGTGTAGGGTATTGATGGAATAGGATCACCGTATTTGTAAGCAAATGCTATTTCAGCAATTATTTTTCTTCGAGCGCGATATTCTTTATCAGCAAAACCAGGATGATTCATATCCAAGTCGGGCTCGTATTTGGTCATAAGATGATTACAATTGTCGAGGTCAGAAGCATGACGTGGAAACCATGGATCTTTAATACTAACAGAATTGTCTGTAAGAAGATTAACTTCTTCGAGCGACGCACTTTGTCGTAAATTACGAATTAATTGCAACAGACACTGACGTGTCATGTCCACCTTGACCAGAACATCGAATTGAGAGCCTTCTTTACGTGATGGACGTGATTCCAGATGGGTTACTATACCCTTGAAATTTTCAATCGTCTTCAGTATACGCGCCAATGAGCCAATTCCATCACGTAAACGTAACATCAATGTTGCTTTCTGAATTGCCGTTTCTCCATCTGGAGTTTCGGCTATTGTTTTAGCCAACACAACTTCTTCTTCAGTTAATCCATAATCTAAACAAAATTTAAAAAAAAAATAAAACATTTACTTTACAGACGAATTTTATTTTTAAAAGTTATAAAATCATAGAGGAAATAATCGCGCAATTCAAAGTCCATTTCCTCGGTTAGTGTATATAAGTATCGTATATATAAAAAGAAAAAATACTTTCAGAAAAGAAAAGTGCTCTGCGAAAGTACTTGTCATTGTCGCAGACGCAAGAGGGTGATCTAAACTCATGGAACCGTAAGAAATTACTTTATATATAATGGCTAGATATTGTAGTGTAAAGTAAGTAATGTTAAAAATATAAGATGAGAACAACGAAAAAGTGAAGCTAATACAATTTTCAATGCACAAAGGTACAATAAAAGACCTTTTGCCAGTAATTCAGTAAAGTGTCAAATGTAGGTGATTCTACGACAATGGATGCCTGTTTTTGCCCTCAATTTACTTGCCCTCAGTTACCTCAATCAACTTTTATTTTAACACCTAATTTTTTTTACTTTTTACAATTTTATTTCTTTTATTTTTTATTTTATTTTATTGCAACAAATAAAAAACTTACATTCATCAGGACCAAAAGATTTTTCCTCTCCGTCTGATGATGAAGCTTCAGCTTTAGCTTCTGGTAATTGTAAAAAAAAATAATAAATTTAACATACATGCCCATGCAAAAATGAAAGGATAAAAAAAATTTATATTCTAATAAAAAATAAAAGGAAAATAACCTCCATCCTTAGCAGCACTCAAAGTTTCAGATTGCTCATCGTCACTTGATGATGTGTAAGTTTCCTCATGATCCTGCGGTTCTTGAGCACAATTTGCTGGATCAGCACTTGAGTCTATCAATAGGTTAACAACAACAACAACAACAAAATAAAATAAAAATCATGCACCACGAAAGACTATTTAAAAATTAAAAGAATAAAAGAAAAATATAACAAACCGTTGGCTCTTTGACGGGCTTCTTCAAGTACACTTTGTTTAGTTTGCTTGACCACCAGAGTCTCAAAGCGTGCATCGTCAACAAGTGATCTACGGCGGGCTGGATATCCATTCTGTTAATTAAAAAAATAAACAAATTATTTATTTATTAAATTTATTAGCTTTGATCTAAATATAAAACAATTATCAACAACAAGTAAAGTCCAATTTCCGTTTAATTATTAAACTGTACGATCTAATTCCGGATTTAAAGAGAGAATCCAAAGGAAATGATGCAGGAAATAAAGTTGTACGTCTTTGATCATCTACAGGAAATAGAAAGACCACAGGTATACATATATATATATGACTTTAAACGTTTAACTTGACCAATTTAAACTATTAGAAATATATATATATATATATATATATATATATATATATATTTTTTTTTTTTTCTTTTTAAATGAATTTATCGAGTGTAATTAATAGTTATAATACGAAACTTGTGTCTTGGCATCAGCAATAATAAGTACTGACGATTAATATAAATTCTTGAGCATAAACACATGTCGTCGGTGTCGTCAAAGTGGGCCAAGTACTTTGCCAATGGATAGACAACCGATGAGTGTGTGTTATTGCATCAGCGGACAACTGAATTATCACCGGGTATAGGGTACAAACGTACAGAAATTATATGTGTATACGGTATAGGAGATTTGTTGCGTTAAAGGAGCCTTGATCTGCTCCAAGTGCTGCTTAGTGCTGCTTACTGTTCGCACGCTATTGACCCCATCGTCTGCTTCATTTCTATTTTATACTTGACATTTATATACTGTTTTTTTTTTTTCTTTTCTTTTATTTTTTTAATCTAAGATTTGAGTATCTAATTAATAATTAATTCGCAAACCCTTATTAGGGCATTGACAAATAACTATTTAATAAAAAAAGTAATAATAATAATAATTAATTAAATTCAATAATTAAGTGGTATTGATTTACATAACGGATCACACGTGTGGAATTAAATTGCCTCGACATATTACAATAATGATAATAAATTAATAAACATGGTATGTAAAGGATACGATAGTAATATTATTTTATAAATCAAGAGGCGGGGTGTCGAGCCTCCAAGTGATCATAACGGTTATGCTTGATGCTAGTTTTGTTTCAGGGACTTTATTATAAATATAAATACATGTATATATTTTACAATCACTTGGTTCTCATATTTATAAAATATTCGTAATTATCATGCAAACAAGGCCAATTTTATTTCTCAATCTTATAACTTATTAAATTATGACGATGATGATGGATTATAATAAGGACTATAATGATAGTCGCGATAGAGGATGTATTTTATGATCGGAGGGTAAGAAGAACCGAGTGTGAAATATCATCGATGATCAATACTCATATTTATCGACACCTTTGTAAAATTCGAACAAGGTCTTTTTAGTTTTTCCACAATCATCAAGTCATCGCGTGATATCTTATATTTTTTTTTTTTTTTTTTTTGCTATTTACTATCTACCATTTATTATCCTTGATATTTTTTAAACTAATTATTTATTATTATTAATTAATATTATTTATTACATACATTAATAAAATTTTTTCAAAATTGTTTAATAATAAAAATTATGTCGTGAATGACATAACTAAACAAGTAGTCAATATACCATCAGTTTGATCATACGTTAAATATCTAACAGTTATTTTAAAAGCAAGTACAAATATGAGGGATTATTTTTAAAACTTTCTCCAAATACTATTCTAGATTATAAGAAAAATAATTTTTTAAAAATAAAGGTTAATTTAATAAACAAGTTATTGGTCACTAAATTTTGGCAGTGAATAATCATTTTAATAAAAATATTAAAAATAGTAGAGTTAATGAAAAAACAGTATCATTATTATTATTAATTATTTATTTGTTGTAAATTGAGATTTTTCTCGAAGAACCATCTTTGAATCAATGTATTTACGGATCATTATGATGATGTGGAGAAAGTTCTTAACGGCTCAACTAACGGTGACGCGAGAGTTGTTAATAAAGTATCTCCTGGCATCATCGCTCATAATTTTGGTGCATTTACATACATTCGTATTAAATTTATATTATTCATGTAATAATCCATCGATACCGATTTGCGTAATACCGGAAAAATTTATATCGAATGAATCAACCGTAGAAATCATAAATGAACTTATTTTAACTATTATTATTATTAAAAAAAAAAAATTTATTTATTTTACTTTACTGTACTTTACATAAAAAAATCGAAGAAAAAAATATTTTTATTTTCAGTGAAAAATTTTTATAGTAGTCAGACACTCGTATTTATTCAAATTTAATAATTATCGTTATCATTATTATATATATATTGATATTTTCAATAAGTTAGTAAAATAAATATAATTTAATTTTTTATGGGTATGACAACTACTGTAAAATAATAATAAATAATGATATAAATCATAAAGCCTTGGCATATCATACATAATTTGATGAATCTAGAATAAAGAACAAAAGGCCAAGGATTCTAAACAAGATATTTAAAAAATAATTTAGGATAACTCTATTGCTGATAATAATAAATCTTATAATATTAAACACCGCAAGGTTGACGTTGTGTAACACGTTGACAATAAAACTTGATGAACTTTCTCCACTCCTATCTCTCTTTCTCATATTCATCTTTCACATACAATTTGGCTTTTTAAAACACCTGATGTCATGTGAGGCCGATGATGATAAGAAATTTCACTCTCTCAACCGGCCAAGACTCAACAGGACAAGTATTAGTAGTAGTAGTAGTAGTAGCATACCGGAACGACGATAATGACGAATCAATAAGACAAAGTAAGCGTTTAAGATAAATAATGAGTTAAATAAAACCATCAATTTTGAAAAAAATTTTTTTTTTTTAATTTATTTTTAAGAATTATTATTTTTTTTTTATTTCTGATGTAATTTTTTTTATAAATTACGAAAGATATATCAGAGAGTCACGTAGCGTCAGGACCAAAACAAGAAATTTCTTTTAATTAAAATTATTAAAATTTATTTTAATTCTTAGTCATATGTGTTGTATTCTGTTCTGTGCAATTGAATTTATCAAAAATTATTTCTTAATTAAAAAAAAAAAAATGTAACTTACCTCAATGCTGTATGACTTTTTGATAGCGAACATTTCGCGATTTTTTTGTGCGGCAGCAACAGCCATTGTAACAATCTTCTTTTATCGATTTAAAAAATCCAAAAAAAAATTTCCACAAGGAAATAGTAACACAGGAATACTCTTCCTCGCGTTTAGTTAAATATTATTTAATAAAATAAAACGAGTAAATGCCTGATACTCGATATGAGTCTCACTGCAATTAAATTATTTGTATTTTTTTTTTTTTTGTTTATTTTTTATTCTCAAAATCAGGACAACGAAACTCCGTAAACAAAAGCACGAATATTTTCGTCTTAGCGTTACACTAAACAACGTTAAGTTTGAATTTATAAATTCGCGCCGTTTATATATAATATCACTTTAATAATAAATATATTTTTTCGACTAATTAGTTTTAAATAAAATCGAATCAATTTAATTTAGATAAAATAAATTCAACTCACAGGCACAATGTGAGTTGAATATATTGTTTTATTTTAACAATAAATTTTTAAATTTGAAAAAAAAAAACAAAATTGTAAGAATTTTATTTCGTGTCCTGCTTTGGCGAAGCGAAAGAGCGAATGCGTTGACGGGGCGGTTTGTCGCTGCATATAAACGTTTCCTCCCTTCACTGGCTCACGTTGGGGTCAGGGGTGTCCCTCTCCTCTGACTCCCACCCTCATACACAAGGGAAAAGAGAGGGCTTTCGGGTAATCTGTTATCCATGCTGTCCATGCTTGACGATGGTCCTCCTCACTTTCGTAATTCTGTTCACACACACACACACACACACACACACATACATACATATAGTCTTTACTTTAACTCAAGTCTATATGATAGTATATATTATTTTTATTTGTTATTATTATTTCCATCTCTCTTAATTTTATATACACTCATGGGCTTCTGTTAACTTTAAATGCTGTTTTTTTTCTTTTTTCTTTCTTTCGTTTAAATTATTTTTAGCTCTCGACGCGCGCACGAACCGCGCAATGATGCTATTGGTTAATTTGTAATACGTGCGCACGCGGGCTTTCCCGAATACAGCTACTACCTCATGGAGATTCCTACTCTCGTTTCACTTGACTTATCAACTCACTATATTATAACTTGTACCTACCATTCGTTATATTACTCATTTCAATAGCTCTGATATTATGACTCAGATGTATGGCCTGATAATTTTAAATATTATTAAAACAACTACACTTATTTTCATATATAAATTTTTTTTTTTTCAACTGATGCCTATATTAATTTATCAATTGTCAACTAGCTGTTGTGGTATACCAATATTCCAGTAATAAAAAAAGTTATCCTCATCAACACGTTTAACGATGACCAACATTTGGAAATCACCTACTCATAAAAATCGTCAACTTTTTTTTTTTTCTCTTTTATTTCCTTGATCAGAAAATTCCATGACAAATCTACTATAGCTATAAATACCTTTATATTTTTTTAGTTTTTAAATAACAATTTCCAAATTATTATTATTGCCAAATTAAACATCATAATAACACAATAAATTTAAATAATTTGTTTTAGATTATATCTGATGATAATTATAATTATTTTAATATAACAATCGATAATACAATTTTTATGGTACTCTCAACAAAAATATATACCTCACTTTCATGTATCAAGGCTACCACGCCTGTATTCACAGACAGGATAACACTTGGCACTGAATCACACGAATTACAATAGTCTTATGTCTTACAAGACACACTACATTCCAGTCGACACTTAGTTATTGAAAACAAAAAAATTATTTTAAAAAATATTTTATATAAATATATATTTTGCGTTGACGACTTTTTTTTTCAACCTCTCAACCAAAATTTCTTTCTCAAAAATATATTTATTTTTCAAAACCATTATTATTATTATTAACTTATTATTGTTATTATTAAAAAAAAAAAAAAAAAAAAGTCTATATATATATATATATATATTTACAACTTAGATTGCTACATAATTACTTATCAATGACCTCAAACTACCGGAAGAATTTTAATACAAGGTCACAAATCAGTCATAAAAATTTTCTCTATAAAAATGTATAACAAAAAAATTAACCTTTACAATTATCTCTAAAAGATGAAAAAAAAAAAAAAAAAAAATTCAATTGAATAGGTTGAAAATAATGTAATTTGAAATAAAATATTTTGTTTATGTAAATACGATTGGATGAACAATTTGATTAGTAGATAAAAATGATTTATAATCGATTAAGTATCACAGTGGAACAGAAATTGTATATGACAATAAATGCTAATGTCCTTAACTCTCTATAATATAGACGGTGTTGTGGTGTGGTGTAATTGTGGTGTAGTTGTTGTTATGTAATAAAATCGTCGTTAACTTGTAATGATTATTTCCTCGATGCAAATCGATTAGTCGATAAAAAACCTTGAAGGTTTTTTTTTTTATCTCGATTATTATAAATGAGTTAAAATAAAGTTATAAAAAATATTTAGTGAATGATGAATATTTTTTTTCAACCATCTAACGTCTAAAATAAAGATAAAATGTATCGACATGTAATGCTGATTGAAAAATTTATTTGATGAGATTAATAAAATTTTCTTTAGTGTGCCATTGATCTATGTTCTCTTAGTCTGTTATATAGATATTATATTCTGAATTGATGTGATCACAATAGCGTGCCAGTGGCATGTGACTACCACTCTGTCAATCCTGTTGAGATTATTTTTTATTTTAATATTTATTCAAGGGGATACCGTATCGATTAATTTCTATTTGCTATCAATTATCATTATTTATTAAAACTAAATTTTTACTAGTAAATTAATTAATGAGTCAGCAATATCAAACATTATCATAAAAATAAAAATTAATCTAGTGAATTGAGCACATAAATAATCCACAAACTTTAAAGACAAAATGAATATAATCTTACGCAATTTTAACCAACCAATGGGTCAGTGTCGATATGCACGACTGATTGTTCATAAGTTGTTATTTTTTATTTATTTTTTTTACTCACTTTACCTAATTAGCCTGTCCATTTAAATACATACAACTATTATTATTATTATTATCTTCAATCGTTTGTTTTATTCCTACAAACAATTCGAGTGAAAATTATGATAATAAAAATATATATTCTGTTAAACATTAATTTAAGTATAAAAACGAAATCGCCAGTCGATCATCGATCGAAATCAATTGAATTGTTAGTAAAAATAAATATAAAAAGTTTAGACGATTACAAAAGTTTTACGTGTTTCAAGGTCAATATTTGAAAATATGAAAAAAAAAATGAAAAGTTGACTATGTACTTCCGACAATAAGTAACAAGTAATATTTTAACTTCCGTGATATGTAACCTTCTTTTATATGACGTACCTTGACAGCCAGTGTCAGTCTAATATATGTATAACAAATCAGTCACTTCGCTATTAACTTTAAGAATCTAAAAAAATTAAAAAAAAAAAATATCTATAACGTATGCGTATACAATATTATTTATGATATTAATAGCATCTTGCACATGTACATGTACATGCATGTACACCTCAAACGTGCAATGATTAATAATTAGTTATTTAGTTCTTACAAGCAGTAATTGCTTGCAATATTTTTAAGAACTTGAAAAATTATAATAAATTTTTAAAAGTAAAATCGTTTACCTCACAAGGGTACAATAAAATAAAGTTGAGGGTTAATGGTAACAGTAAATAACTCTCTCAAGACTCATCCTTGTTTTGAAATTCTGAAATACTATTTATAGAAACATAATCCTACAGTTCATGATAATAATAATAATCTTACAACTAGAGACTACTTTTTTGTAGAGAGAAAAGAAAGTGCTGAGATAATGATATCATCTACCGGAAAGTCTGTCTAAGATGATGACATTTGTCAAGGTCTCTCATATCAAGGATTATGATCAATCGGGAATTTATTTTATTTACCACTTATATATCATCAAGTAAATAATAAAAATTTCTATAATATTGAAAGGGCAGTGACTTGTTGATTTATTCATTTCTTTGTGCTTTCTTTTTTTAGTGTCACAGTATTATAATACAAATTTAATAAATACTGTTAATTTGTAATTATAAATGGATGTAACATAATAAGACATGTGTACAAAGTGTGGTTGGTGGCCTTGTCTTATGTCAAGTTAGAAGGTGTGCACCTGGTCATTATTATTTTTAATAATCTAGATACATTGTAAAATCAATTTTTAATCAATTAATATGCACACTTGTTTTCAATATCATTATTACATAAAAAAAAAACAATACATAATCTACAATTAATGATAATTTATTTAATAACTTCTTCCAGATATTTTAAAATTTATATTATTGCAAATTTAATTCTCATAAAATATAAAATAAAAAAAATTTAATTAAAAAATTATTGATATTATAATTTGGATTTTATTTTTTTATAAATACAAATTATGGATCACTACAAAACTATTGATAAATTAAAACTTTAAACGAACTTATAATCAAGAATTTATAAAATATAAATTAATTATAATCGAAATATAAAAATATGCAAATGCAAATTTTTTATGCGAATCAAATTAGTGCCATTCACCCTTCTAAATTATATAACTATTGGTATAATTGTTGCAAAATTATTATCTATGATATTAAAAATTTTATAAAAATATATATATATATATTATTTAGGTCAATTATATAACATCATTTCAACAGAAATTTAAATTAACATTTGATCATTTAATTGATTTCTAAATCTTTCAACCATAATGTACTTCTTTATTAATCTCCCCTGCCTAATACTTTTATAACGAAGAATAGAAAAAAAAATATTGTAAAAAATTTTATCCTCAATTCCAGAAGATTATAAAGAGATTTTTTTTTTGTTTCTTTATCCTATTCTCCACGTATCTTAAAGTATCCCGGGAAATCCCTAGAGTGATGAGTATTATACTCGTCTTATTCTTATGCTACTTTTTTTTTTTTTTTTTTTTTATGACTATTTCGCGGTAATTTTATTATTAGCGACAATACTGCATTAAACAGTCTCTAGATTAAATAGTCATAATACATTGAGGAATTTTTTTAGACTAAGAAATTTGAAAAAAAAAAAATTCCTGTAATTATGTTTATTCATCAATCAATAAAAAAAAAAAAAAAAAAAAAAAAAAAAAAAAAAAAAAAAAAAAAAAAAAACTACAGATATTTTATTGGAATGAAATAACTGTTTGTTGTTAATATTTACCAACAATTATAGTTAACTAATGAAACATTAAATCATATACACACCATAGAAGAATTATCTAGCTATCAACGTTACCAATATTACGTGTTATAAGTTAATATACAGTAGGTAGTTAAAACACAACTTTATGCAGAGTTTAAGCTAAAAAAAAAAAAAAAAAAAAAAAAAAAAAAAGAGAGAGAAATATACATATAAACTACGTCAATGGTAACCCATTTTATTGTCACCTTGAGGGTGAAGGGATTAGCAATGCGCAATAAAACGATCTAATAGTGAAAGTGCTAACGATCCATAATATTGATTTTTAAAATTATTAAACATTTTATTAACCCCTTATTATTATAATAATAACAATACATGCTAGTGATATTATTTAGACCAGTCACCAATTAATCATTTAAATCTCACTCGGTATACATTAACATTTTTATTATAAAATGTCTAATTGTTGTATAGAAATCAACTTATTATTGATCTACATCGATTTTAGTTAAATTTTTAACCGATTAATCATTGAAACCACGATATAATTAATTAGTCATTTTACAGAGTTATCATGTGACAGGCTTTTGCGAAACTATTCTCTAATATATATTACCACGATATTGTGTGATTATAAGAATAAAATTATTTGATTTAAAGAAATTCAGATAATATCTAAACCTTTAAATCAAAACAGGTATTTAGTTTTTATTGGAAAAAAAAGGTAATTATAATTTTATAAATTATACATATATTAAAAATTAAAAATTTTAATTTTTGCGTGATTGTATATCGATAGAGTAATAAATCCAATACCAATTATGCAAGTCTGGAAATAATTATTAAAAATGGATTCGTCATGGATTACTTGACATTGTGTAAACTTTTTTTTTTTAAATTTATATAATTAACGTTACGTTAGTTAAGGAAAAATCGAGAATATTTAAAAAAAAAAAATATATATATATAATTCACATCAATGATTTTTATGAGAAAATAAATGACTCATTAATAAATTTATAACTTTTTTAACAAAACAAACAAAGTTAATATCCTTGTATAGAATTTTAATTAATATAGTATTACACTTTGATAGATTCACGTAAAATCTAATTAACTACTATTATTACTATTATTATCATCATCATCATCATCATCTTTACAATAAAATGAATTATATATTTTTAGATAAAGTCATTACAAATTCGATTCGATTATATATAATTAATCGTAATTCTTGTTGTTGTTGCTATTATTGTTCACAATAATGTATATTTACTGTCACAAATAGAAAAAAATAATAATATCAGTTTATATCCACTTAGAGACCATAAAATTTAATTTCTGTAGTATTGAAAAAATTTATTATGCAATTCCTAGTTAAAATATTCAAAGAAAAATTACATCTATCACATATATTTAAATATTTAATTGTAAACGTCGCATACTGATAGTTATTTTGCAATATTAAGTGATCAATGTTATCATTTCATCAATGACAAAAAATAATTATTATATGATAAATAATAATTTAACGACATTATTCCTCATTACCACTATAAATTTATGAATAAACAATTGGTTTAATTTTATAATAATTTATTTATTATTTTAATCATCTAACTGATTATATCATACAGTTAATTTTAATACTAATAAATCCAGGACCAGAATTATCACGTAAAAAGAGGAGTGTTAGCTTGTTCTAATACTGAATAACGTTTTTAAGTTTACATTCATCATTTAAAAAAAAAAAAAAAAAAAATTATTTTTTTATTTTTTTATTTTTAAATTACCAATAGAAGAAATCAAATTGATAAACTATTTAAAATTACAAGTATTATTATTTTAATTATTAAGTATTGAAACGATAATTATTGATTGACAAAAAATAAAACATGTATAGGGACTAAGAAAAATGCGGAGATGTTTTTAAGATAAAAAAATAATAAATTTAACAACAGACATGTATATAATGTATAGTCACATGTAGTCAAATGTGACCTTGTTTAGATGATGACAAGTACAATTGCAAATACGTCATAAAAATATAAATTATCGTCATTACATTTTTTATCCTTATATATGATATATGTACATATACAAAATACAATATACATACACAAACAAGATGAAGTTTCTTGAGAATAAAATAACCGGTCAGATGACAACGACCTGCCTCTACTCAGTGCGTTATATATATATATATATATATAATACCTATATTAAATGCGTCATTGAATTTAATTTTTTATTTTTGCAAGACTAATGTCTAATGTGACTGTATAATGCAACATCTGTGACATTTAAAATTATAAAAATAATAATAAAATATTTATTCTTGATGAATTTATTCATAATTATCATTAGAATTTAAATATTAAATAAACTGTAAATAATAATTATTATCGAAAGTTGAATGAACTTTTTGTCAACATGTTGATTTTTTAGGTACCTATTAAATAAATTTAAAATGCAGGGAACCCCGAACAAGTTCCACAAACTAATATAAATACCATGACATGGAAAACCCCCATTCTTCTTATAATATCACGATGGCATCTTATTTTATCTACGACAAAATATAATAACTGGTTATTTAATTAAATCTGCCTTAAATAATATAATTTTTCTTTTATTATACCTACTTACTCTTGATAAAAATTTCAGTAGCAGCCTTATATTTAAATAATATATAATACTGATCAACCTTGACAATTTTACTACTTTTTAAGATAATATTTAAATGGGTAAAACCTTGAAAAATATTTAGATAAAGGTTAATTAAGCTCATTCATTTAAATGATTAATTGTTTATTATTATTTAGTATTTTATTTTATCGATTTTTATGTCTCGAGGTTACTTACAACAATATTATCAGTTTTGCTTTTTATATGCAACAGTATCAAAAAAATTTTTTTTAAAGTTCCGCTTTTAAAAATTAATATTATTTTATATTTTATTCTATATTTACATTTAATAATTAACTTAAGTAATGACAATTACTTAAGTTTATTAAAAAGTAAAATTATAAATAAAAATAACATGTATGTGTTTTTTTAATATACAAACTATTAATTAAATGGCAATATAAATATAAATATAACAACATTTTTATACATACATATATATATATATATATAATATAACATAAATAAATTTGAAAATATCTTAAATATATTATCTTTTTTGTTTTAAATTTTAGAGACACTATGACATTTGTTAATATTTGTATAGCTTTTTTTAAGCAATGTCAAACTCGTGCTTTTTTTAAGTTTTGACATGTTAATTGTCCAATTACTTTTATTATTTAAATTATTATAACTACTTGATATTCTAAAATACGATTTGACATCTTTAAAAATCTGATGCAAATCTTTAGTAAATCCTGTAATACAACTAGACTCGTTGTTGTTGTTGTTGTTGTTGTTGTTGTTATTATTATCATCTTGAGATAAATTAAAAATATTCTCATCATCATTATTGAGAATTCGACACTCTGGACGATTCTGTGAGTTGATTTCAATAATGGCATTTTTTTTATCAATAACTGATTGCTCAGAATGTGGATAATTAATCAAGTGATGATTATTCTTCGTATAAACCTTGAAACTCTTTTTATTAATAATATATCTCTGTGTGTTTTTTGTTTCTTCTTTATCTTGACCTCCAGCAGCCAAAACTTTAGACATATTTATGTCCATAAAAGTTGAGTGACCTACCGGTAGAGTTGCCAAAGCTGATGTAATTGAGAATGAAGATTTCGACGTATCTATCGTATCTGCCATATCTGTCGTATCTACACTCTTACTGCTTTTATTTTTACTTTTACTATTGTTATTATTTAAATTTAATATACGACGACATTTTTTAATAAAACTTTTTGATAATGTTGTTGATTTTTTAATAATTAAATTTTTATTAAGAGTTTTATTTGATGGTTTTAATATTTTTTCTGAATAATCTATTTTATTTTTTGATGGTGAGATAAAATTTTGTTGTTGGTAATAATTATTATTTTCATCAATTGAAGAAATTGATGAAAATGATTTTGAATCATTATGATCAATTACATGAATTTCTGGATAAAGTGAATTATTTTTTTTACCCAATGAATTTTCTATTGTATTTTTCGATATATTAATATCATTAGCATTTAATGATTTATTTGAACGAGAAATAGGTGGATGTGCACGGGGAGGTTTAACAATTTTTTTTTTTGTTATAACACTTATTTCTGGTCGTTCATCATTTGTTGAAAAAAAATAATTTCTTTTTAATTCATTTGTATCAATATAATTAGTTATTGTTTTATTTAATATTGGATCTGTTTGTGTTGCTGTTGTTATTTTATATAATTCTCTCGTAATTGATGATGAATTTAAATTTAATTTTTTGAAAGTTGTAGAGTTAATAATTTTGTTATTTTTTAATTGCAAAGTTGGAACAGTATTTGTTGTAGCTGAAGAACCAAATTTAAAGGAAAGCAATTGAGTTGATGATATACCATGATTCGTTAATTCAGAATTAAATTTAATTTTTTTTTTTCGATTCTTATTACAATTACTTTCTACAACCGATCGACTAGATCCCAAACAAAGGTCACTTAATTTATCACAATCCATAACAACATCTTTATAATCATCATCTGCAATTATTATAATATAAATATTAATATTTCATTAAAATTTTATTTTAAAAATAATTACCATCAGATTTATCAGAATCGTCATCAAGCCAAGGCGATACACATCTATATACAACACCAATTGCAATTGCTACAGTAACAATTATTGTTATATTTGTATCTTTTATTGTTTTTAAAGCACTACTAAATATTCCCAACGCCATTATTACTATTTATTATATTTGACTTAGACATACACACCATTTACACAGTATACATATACAGTAGACATGTTGAAAAATTCGACAAGACTGCTGATATTTAAGGTTTATAATATAAAAACAAATATCAAAAACTCTATAGTATAGATATAAGATCTATTTTATTATTATTTAATCCTCTTATAATTTAATTTTACCTTAAACTTGATTATTTTAATTTATTATTAAAATATTAAATTCTGATTCATTATTCGAAGAATAAATTAGTTAATTAAATAAATATTTTAATGATAGCAAATGTTTTCGAGTCTCTAGGAAGTGTTAAGCGAGGTGATAATAATTAAACGTAAGAATAAAATCAATTACCCGTAGTTTATTAAATAAGGATATTTGTACCATAAAATTTAATAATACGGTGGTTTTTCCAACAAACAAACAAACAATAATTATTATTATTATTATTATTATTATTATTATTATTATTGTTGTTGTTATATTACATACTGTAATAACCATCTTTCAATATTGATTTTTTTTACGTTAAAACAATGTCTATTGTTCTAATAGTCATAAAAAAAAATAATAATAATAAAAACGACATAATGAAAATTAAAAAATGATTTATTATTCACGGTCAACAGATTTTTGTTTTATTTTTAATGATACGTCAATTTATAAATTTATTATTATTATTATTATTAATAGTATTGGTTAAACCGGAAGAA
This sequence comes from Microplitis deprimator, assembly GCA_964016945.1. Lineage (NCBI taxonomy): Eukaryota > Metazoa > Arthropoda > Insecta > Hymenoptera > Braconidae > Microplitis > Microplitis deprimator. The sequence goes on from OZ024716.1 coordinate 16,378,195, forward strand.
CCTTGGTCTTGTATCTTGCCTTTAGTGATACTTCCAAGTACATGTCTTAAGGCAAATATACCTTTTATTATATTATATTTATTGAATCAGATTGTAATAATGTGTAATGTCTCAATTGAACCGAGGTTACAATCGTTAATGATTTCCAATTACTTTAGGCATATAATATAGATTAATTTCTAAATTTCCATGACGCATACTTTTTATTTATTATACAAAAAATAAAAAATATCGTATCCTAGATTTAACTTAAAACATTATGGAATAATTGTTAAGATTTTGTCCAATATAGTTTAAACGAATTAACGATAATTAACATTTCATGATAATCATTTTAAATTGACGTTGCCAGATAAATTTAACCTCGTCCTATTTGTATCCTTTAATAATATACACATAATTAGAGTATTTTTAATGTTATTATTCTTAATTTTTTTACAATGTTAAATAAATATTAAATATTTATAGAATAAAAATTCTTAAATAATTTGACAGATTGAGGTATGAGTTTATAATTATCAGAAGTTGTGGCGATCCGGTCTACGAACTGGCACAAGGTGCACAACGATTACGTAACTAGATCGGTATATATATATATATATATATATATATATATATATATATATATATATGAAACAAAATCACATTTAATTTAACTTCTTCCTTGGCGATTAAAAAGACTTGGTTCTCGGTCAGGGGTAAACCAGAAAAGCGTTTTACTGTCTGAAATACAACATATTATTATTCAAAAATATTTCAAGGACAATTTTTTTTTTATTATTTTTAAATTAATTCCACTCTACTAATAATGATAAATAAATAAATTCAAATAAGAGTTTACAGAGTAATAATGAAAACCTTGATATTATTAATTAGTTAATTAATTAATCAATCAAACGGTAGCTGGAGGCCCGACATCTGATGCATAATTTACCCGTAGATAATTTTATTTAATTACTATTGTAATTGTGTGATATGCTTACACGAATTATTACCATTTGATCCGGCACTAATCGCCGCAAAATAAAGTTAAAAAAAATTCATCAGGCTTTCTAGAACAACGCGGCCTTGATTCTGGGTACTCTACACCACGCCCACATCCGTGCAATGATCAGGGAATGTATGTCCGGTACCAAATCAATCGATCGATTGATTATCTATCATAATTCTACCAAAAGTAACGAATTTGCTTTTTAATTATTTAAAAAAAAAATAATTTATAAATTTAAATAAAATAATAATAATAATAATAATAATAATAATAATAATAATAATAATTATTATTATTATTATTATTATTATTATTATTATTATTATTATTATTATTATTATTATTATTATTATTATTATTATTATTATTATTATTATTATTATTATTATTATTATTATTACGAGTAATCGCAAGAGCATAAATTACCATTCACCTAGTATCCAACAACCAATATGTTACGATAAATATAATTATCGTCAATACAAATATTTCATTTTAATTTTATTCAGAAGCTCTTTAAATTAATTAACCAAACGTTGTTTGCAAATAATCATATAAACTTTTCATATCAACACAAAATAACATTGAAAAGTACATATATATATATGTAATGACAATATAATAGTCTGTAGGATCTACGTGCTCAATAGACTTGACGCCATGGAGTCTCTCGTAGAATAAACAATAATAAATAGAAAAAACTTTGACTTCGTACGACACATAATTTAATTGTTAACAATTTTTTTTTTTTTTAATTGGTTAATTAATTAATACCATGACGCGTTGTTACTTACTTTTAATTAAAAAATTTTATTGAAAATTTTCAATTTAATTTTTTATTTTTTACGAATAAAGAAAAATTTACTGACATCATATGTTGAAATCACGGAATAATAATAATAAATAATAATTAAATGAATAAACGGTATATAAAAGAAACTTATAGATTAATTATTATAAACCTGTGATTGCTGAAAAAAAAAAAAAAAAAAAAAAACTACGACTTTGATGATGACAAGATCAATTTTCCTCGAGGCTAGATTTTAATCTATACAATACGCCCATTTATATATCATTGCACTTGCATTTTAAATTTATTTATTATTTATTGCAATAATATTAATGAACTAAATTAAAAACAATTTTTATTTATTATTACTGAGAATAGAGATATATATATATATTTTTTTTTTAATAATTTTCTGAAAAGCCTAGGAGAAACACTTATTTCCATGTAACACAATGATTTACAAATCAATGACCGCTTGTAATACAACATTGAAATGATAATTTACGTCCAATTATCATCAATCCTTGATCATTACTCATTACATACATTTATGATAATTGGGTTACTTTTTTTTTTTTATTACATAATTATATTTAGTATAAAATTAATATAAAAATGAATATGGATGTTTTAAAATATAAACTTATTCGTTATTTAATTAATCCATAAGAATTGATTGAATTTATAAATATATTTATTATTATTATTATTATTATTATTATTATTATTATTATTATTATTATTATCATGTTTTTTTTGTAATAACGTTGATGGGTCATATAGTTGAGGGCTTTATGAATAAGATTTATCCTAGTGTGACCCTCATATAAAAACAAGAATGTGGTTTTAAGGAAATAAATCATAATGCCATCAAGAGCCACATTTTTTTCTTTTTATTTGCTGCATCGTCGTGACCACATCATGATTATAATAATTTATTATATATTATTATTTATTATTTATTATCAATATTAATTAATTTTTTTAATCAATTTTCATAAGTTTTAAAATAAATAAAAAATATTTTTTTATTAATTATTAAATAACTTAAAAAGTGACATTAATTAAAATTAGAATTTTTTAATAAATTAAAATTGCATTAATTAAATTATTATAGTGAATAAAATAAAGTGAAATAAACAAAAAAAATTCGCTTTAGACTTGGTATTCAATCCTATCACGAGTAAAAGAGCTTTCCTACGCTACTTAACTCGGTATTTTCTCAGTAAATCCCCATTTTATTCTTACCTTTTTTTCAAGGATATACATCTATATATGTCAAAAAAAATTTACTCACCCACACAAAGTGAAAAAAAAAAACTAATGTAAGTAAAATTTCTTCTCACGCTCAAGACTTTTTTCCGCTCATTAAACATAAATAAAAAAATGAGACTTAAACTATTATTAAGAAATAAAAAAACAAAAGATTGTTAATAGGCTTACAATTATGATTGAAATATTAATTAAAATATAATTCTAATATTGCTATTGTTATAATTTATCACATGAAAAATTTAATAATGATGCCATGTCAATTATAAACAAATACAAAACACTGAACTGTGAATTTTGAATTTTTCATTGCAGGTTTATCTCAACTTCCGTGCCTTGCAATTATGAAAAAATATCATCATTGCTTATCTATACAAATCAAACAGATTATAATTATACTATTTGTTAATGACTAATTAATACTAATATATGTATAAGAATGGATGATGCATTTTCTCACGGTCAGACAAAAAAAATACAAGACACACCCCTTTGGTATTATATAATCTGTATTATTAACTAACTTTAATTTGAATATCAAGATATACTTAAAATAGTAAAAAAAATAATAATAATAATAATAATAATAATAATAATTATTATTATTATTATTATTATTATTATTATTATTATTATTATTATTATTATTATTATTATTATTATTATTATTATTATTATTATTATTATTATTATTATTATTATTATTATTATTATTATTATTATTATTATTATTATTATTATTATTATTATTATGTTTCCGGTTCAGTTGACGTCAAATTTTTTTTTCCATTTGATTATTATTATTATTTATAGACAATATATGTGTATTAATTATATTATCTAGTTGATTAGTAATTATAATTATTAACAATTCAAATGGGGTGATTGCAACAATATCACGCATACAACAAATGTGACTTGTATGATATTTATATATATATAAACATTACTCGAGTAATGAAGAAAGAATAAATATTAACAAATCGATAATCTGTAATACATTCGGAATTATTAATATTTATGTGGGTGTGTTATTATATTATAAAAAATTAATATTTATAATATATTAATTAATAATTAGATTTATTATATATTCAGTACTTATTATTTTATTTTATTTTATTAGAATATACGCCCTAGATTTTATGATAATAATAATATATATTTTAAAAATTTAATTTGAGTATAAAATTGTAGTCATAGTTGAGTGATATATAATACGATTTACTCAAGACTATTTCTTTCAATTTAATATAATTTATTTCTTTATTCTTTAGATAATAAAATATAATAAATTTATAAAGGATAAGAAGAAATGAATAATTACTTTTTCATTTAAATTATATTACAACTTTATTTAAGTCGTCTTGGTAATATTAGTAATAAAACAATATGAGTTAATTATAAGTTCCAAAACCTGCTCTGATAAAATAATAGATAGAGTCGATATAATATTTTTATTTATAAGTTAAACACCTTACCCGTAAAACTCTCGTGATTACACATTTCGCAGGACGCAGGATGTAGAATTTTCTTATTGTCCTTATTGGTCTTTATCGTCTTTATGATCCAGACCCCGGGCGTGTTAATAACATCGATAACGTCTTATTTTAAAAATCATTTGCACAGTGCCATCTGTTTAATAAATTTCAAACTTTATATGTCACCCTCTGTTCTCTCTATTGACGGTAAGAGTTTCATTAAAGAGATAATAGATTATTATTATTATTATTATTATTATTATTATATATATCTAATATTTATTTTTTCGTTTTATCATTTTAGGTTTTTCGGGTCTTTCTTGAGATGCGCGAGCGCGAGCGCGAAACAATGGCTATCTGCGCAAACTCGTGCCTTGTATCTGCTTGTATCCCTCAAAGCCCTCGAATCTTAATAATCTTATTCAACATGGTAATGACCAGTTAAAAATGTATATTTTATAATTCATATGTACATATATATATAATTTATAAAAATTATAACACAATTAATGTACTCCTCTTAACTGTTTGTCATTAATTAAATTTTCTATTAAAATATTATAAATTTAAATGATAACAATAATAAATAAATTTATAGAATTGAAAGTTAAATAATAAATTGACGTTTGATAAATATATATAATAATTATAATGGTTAATCCACGTGAGCGTGAAGAGAGATTATGGTCAAGTGTTGTATCTCGTATCTTGGTTAATACAATTTCACATCCTATTGAATATGCCAAAGTATTAATACAAATAGGACATGAACCAATATTACCTCGTGAAACTAGAACATTATTTGGTAAACCAGCTCTAGCATTGCCAAATATTTTTCAGTATGGTAATATTTTATTTTATTTATATTTTTAAATATTATTATTGCTATTATTATATTTTATTAAAATTATTAAATAGTGAGATATATAAAAGCTGTCGATGGTTTTACTGGTTGCTATCGTGGTCTGGTTCCAAAATTATGTGCTTACACTGTCAATGGTGTTATTATGGAAAAAGTCAATGATTCATATTTATTTACTAAAATATTTCCACAAGTACAAGAGGATGATGAAGACATTGAAGAATTACCTGAAGAAAAGAGGTTAATTATTATTATTATTATTATTATTATTATTATTATAATAATTATCATTTATTTTATTTAATTATTTAATTATTTAATTATTATTGCAGGAAAGCAGCTTATCGTCGTGAATTTATGAAAGATGCTATTTGTAAAATTGCTGGTATAATAGCTAGTCATCCACTGGACGTTGTTGCTATTAGGATGATGGCACAATTTGTTGGAGGCGAAGATAAATACAAGTAATTTATTTTTATTTTTAATAATTAAAATAATAATAATAATAATAATAATAATAATAATTATGATTATTTAAATATTGCAGAAGTGTATTAAGTTCAATTATTGAAGTATACAAAGAAAATGGTATCATGGGTTATTATTCTGGTTTAGTACCACGATTGATAGCAAATGTATCAACATTAGCACTTGTCAGTTATTCAACTTACCTTATAAATAAATATTTTGTTCATGATCATGATACAATGACATATATATCAGCAATGGTAACACTTGTTGCAACAACAGTTACTTATCCATTTCTCGTTGTCTACAATTGTATGGCTGTAACTGATTCTGGATTAGCTGCTGGTTCACCTCCTCACATGCCAATTTATACCTCATGGATTGATTGCTGGAGACATTTATCAGCAACAAATCAACTTAAACGCGGTAGCAGTCTTTTGTGGCGTTACTACACTGGTCCAACCGCAATTATTAATGGAAAATTAGTTATGCTCAACAAAACACAATACTATTCCTTTTAAATATTATATTTTGTTATTTTTTTTTAAAACTAAAATCAATAGATACTCAAATTTTAAAATATAATAAAAATCTTGAGATGATTATTATATTTAAAAAAAAAAAATAAAATAAATAATGTTACTCAAAGCATTTATTAGAAAAAAAAAAAAAAAAAAAAAATCCATAAAATGTCAATAAAATAAATGTTATTTTTTTTTTCTGTATGAAAGAGTGATTTAACTTATAATAAAATATAAAACTTAAGAGATTTAAATGAATTATTTATTTATTATAAAACACTTTAATGGGATAAAATAAATAATTTGAATAATATTTATTTAAGAATATAATTAGAAGGATAGGCCATAAGACGTGGAAATTGATCAACAACTTGTTCTGAAATATCATTAAGTTTTGTTGGAACGGGTCTCAGTTGAGGAATTTGATTTGAAATATTTTCCATTATTTCCTTAGGGACATTATCATCGGGATAAATGTGTAAGCGTTCCATAGTGTGACGACGTTGTAAATTGTTTCTCATAGCGTGATAGACGGCTTTTTTAACAATCATTGTTTTATTTTTTTTATGCAACTCCCATGCTAGTGTCCATGTATCACCACTGTGATATGTCGTGTGATGAAAATAAACACGTTTTTTCCATTCATCACCTCTCAAAGCAATGTCTTTACTGTTTATTACTACGACATGGTCTCCACATAGGGCTAATTTTAAATTTATTAATAGTAAGATTATTTTATTTTATTTTATTTTATTTTATTTATATGATATAAAATACTTACACATTGGCGCATAAATCGGTTTAGTTTTTCCTAAAAGATATGGTACCAAGTGAACAGCGCTTTGGTAAGGATCTTGCCATTTAGCATCATACAAATACCAAATTCTCGATAAAGAGCCCCATTGCTAAAATTTTTTAAATATTATAATTACATTTAGACGTATACGTTACATGTTATTGAATAAATAGAATATAATATAATTAATATAAATTACCTGTGCTCGTCTGACTAATGACATTATAATTATTTATATTTTTTTTAAGCTTTATTCCTGCTTAATAATACATATTTATAATTTACCATAGACACGGACAGACACGGAGCACATGGATGCACATAGAGATAATATAAATGAATATAAATTCAGATCAATTCAGATGATGGAAAAGGAAATAGTGTAAATATACTAGTACTGATGATGGTGGCGACACTGGTACCCAAGTTGGCGAGAAACTGACGAGAAACTTGCAGCCGCAACTGGACACCAAGTTGGCCGTCAACAGTTGGTCCCTCCATAGTTGATAGACATTTTCTGAGAAAGTTGGCGGTACAAACTGTCAATGGTTCAAACTTGTTTTGAGTTTCAATAAGATCATATCTATAGCTAATTTTTCTTACATATCAACTGTTCCATCAACTCGTAAATTTTTTTAAGTAATTAACATAAACTTTTTAAACCATACTATAATTCTTACAATTGCTTACGGTTTTTTCACTATAATCGTTCTAAATAAATTTATAATTTAAACATACCGGCTCCTTCACAATATGGTTTAAAGTATCTTTATATTAAAATTAAAAAAACCATACAGTTTACATGGTTCTATATCAGTTGGCATCATTGTTCTGTCATCGCACGTAGTCATATGACTTAATAATACTCCATCCAACTCTGAAATTCTCACCATAACTTGTTGTCAATTTATTATTAAAAGATATTTACTTGTTTCAAACTATAATTCTCGTATACAAGTCTGATGTCCAAAAATTTTTTACTTTTCATACAATTTGTACAAACTAGCTTTTAGGCTTTTAGGATCAAGTTTGTACAACCAATCAGTTGGTGGTCTGATGCGAGTGACCAATTTTTAAGCGCGAGATTTTCGAAATACGATCATAGTACAACAACAAGTAAAAATTATATTTTTTTTGGATTGTTACCAAGAGTGGATGGCCCGTAATTTATTTTCTCTCAGAAATAACTCAATAATCAACACAAAATTAAAGTTGTGATAAAAATTTATTTTATGATTTATTAATATGAGGATGAATGAGGATGTCACTGTCTGGAACTTAATTTTTATTATAAATTCCTCTGGATGGAGGAACGAAAGCAAGTTCTGAAAAAAAAAAAATACCAAATAATTTTTTATTATTATTATTATTATCATCTTTGTGCTTACTCCGATTGTTCAATACTCAATGCTGCCAACTGCTGCCAAGTGTTTTTTGGATTGTGAAATCAGCACATTAGCGTCATTAGCAACAGAAGTGGGTAATTGTAATTCTTTAATTCCCGTTGATTCCCGTCATTCCCATCATCTCGTCCCATGTAGTCCCATGTATCAAGACGATCAAAACTGATGAAAACTCTCAAGAGCACTCAAGAATCAGAAAAGTAAACTTATTTTCAAATGCAATGAGATGTGTTGGTGTTAAAATTACAAAATTACTCATGTCTCTTACCTACCAATTATCTTAACCATTTTCTTCTCATTGAGAAACTCATTACTTTAATTTGTTACTATGTATTTATCATAGTAGTAATAATAATAACTAGTAGTACTCATACTCCTCATACTACTATAGCTATAGATTATAGAGGAAAGTATTGTTGTACGTAAATATATGTGTATATGGTATATATATTTGAGTTACGAAATGTCAAAAGTAACAATAAACATTAGAAAAAATAGAGATATCTCATCTATAACAATAAATTTTCAATTTTATCATAAAATATATTGATGCAGCACTAATTCCAAGCACATAAAATGACCTATTAATTTATCCGCTCATTCATAAAATAATTGTAAGTATATAATTTATAGGTTACATTGATGTACTTTCAAGTTTTATTTTTAAAGTTTAATTTTTTCTACAGTACTTTGATATAGATGTAGCATATACTTAACATTTTATTATCATTTATTTATTTACTTTGTATAAATAGCATAATTATACTGATGATCAACTTTTTTTTTTAGTTATCAATTTCAATTACAATTGATTAATTGTTATTGATTTTTCTTTTTCTTTTTTTTTCTTTTCTTTTTTTATTTTTTTCTACTCTAATGAATAGTGTACATAGAAAGGTAACCTTTATTGTTTCATTTTATTTATTTATTTATTTTTTGTTTTTCCTTCTAGATGAAAAAAAAAATGTATTTACTTATCAGAATTAATAATTGATTAATATTAATAATAATAATAATAATAATAATAATAATGATAAATTTAGATGTACGATTACAAAAGTGATGATAAAAATAAATTAATTGAAGACATGGATTATGAGTACATGCCATTTCAAAGAGAACGTGACATTCATAATCGATGTTGTGGTGGTAAATTTTGGTGTATTAAGGTATTTATTTATTGTTTTTTTTTATTAAATATCTATTTTATTTATATTACTTGTACTATTATTATTTTAATAGGATATATGTGGAATAATATGTGCTATTTTGACATGGTTGTTAATTATTTATGCGGAATTTGTTGTTATGGCAGTTATATTGATTCCTAATATAACTACATTATACTCAAGTTTAAATATGGCTATATTTCAAACATTAGCATTTTTAGCTTTTGCATCTCACCTTAGAACTATGTTTACTGATCCTGTAAGTATTATAACAACAACAACAATAATAATAGTAATAGTAATAGTAATAGTAATAAATTAATTCAAAAAGATGAATAATTTATAGGGTGCAGTTCCTAAAGGCAATGCCACCAAGGAAATGCTACAACAAATGGGTGTTAAAAATGGTCAAGTTATATTTAAATGTACAAGATGTTGCTCCATAAAGCCTGATCGTGCACATCACTGTTCTGTTTGCCAAAGGTAATGTAAATCCAATAATTAAATTTTTTTTCTGCTTTATTGAAATTGAAATTAATAAATAATGATGATAATAATAATAATAATAATAATAATAATAATAATAATAATAATAATAGATGTATAAGAAAAATGGATCATCATTGTCCATGGGTAAATAATTGTGTCGGTGAAAATAATCAAAAATATTTCGTATTATTTACAGTAAGTCTTATTATTATAATTTATTTAAAACAAATAAAAACTTTAAGTCATAATTATTTAAATTTATAATCATAATAATAATTATTATTATTATTATTTTTTAGTTTTATATTGCCGGTATATCATTGCAATCACTATTTTTATGTATACAACAATTTACAATGTGTGTACGACAAGAATGGCGTAATTGTACGACATTCAGTCCTCCTGCAACTGTTGTTTTATTATTATTTTTAACATTTGAAGCTCTACTTTTTGCTATTTTTACTGCTGTTATGTTGGGAACCCAATTGCAAGCTATATGGAATGATGAAACGGTAATTTTAATAATAATAATTTTTAATTATTATTGCTATTTCATTCTTTCATTATTTTATCTCAAAAGGGCATTGAACAATTAAAAAAAGAAGAAGCGCGATGGGCACGAAATAGTAGATGGAAATCTCTTCAAGCTGTATTTGGACGATTTTCTGTTGCATGGTTTTCACCTTTCACATCACCACCAAATGCCAAAACTAAACTTGATTCTTATTTATATTCCGTATAATGATACATTATTATATATTAATTATTTTATTTTTTAAGTAATTATACATAAAATTGTACATAAAATAACCCGCAAAGGAAATGATCAATGGGAATTGTCAATCATTTACTTATTTTCTTTTTTTTTTTATATTAATAATAATTATTTGTTTTTTCAAATAAAGACTTAAAATGTACCTTTTAATAAATAAATTTAAATAACAAATTAAATGTGCCTCAGGTTTGACAAATAAACAATCATTTAATTTATACGTAAAATAATAATAATAATGACATTATTTTACGAAATAATTATTTTTATGATAATTTAATTATTTTTGTAATTATTATTAGCGCCTCCAACTCAAGTATAAAAAATAATGATGACATTCCGCAAATATCTTCCGTTTGAGATATTTATATTTATGAAATATATTGTGTACGGAGACAATTTGTGCAATTTGATAAAAAGCATTACAATCATAATGTAGGAATTTTATAATTTAATTAATTATTATAATAATATATGTATATGTTAACTTATTGTTTATGACATGCAATTATTTATTTATTTTATGTGTACTGAATACATGAATATTTTTTTTTCTATTCATAAGTTATAAATTTAATAAAAATTTTTATAAATCCAGTAAAACTTTTATATTTTATTTACATAAGCCAATAAAGACAAACAAAAAAAAACGCAAATGATTGAGTGATTGAATGAAAAATAATTTTACGTTCTCACGATCAAATGAAAAAAAAAATGATATTTATAAGCACTAAACCGGTTGTTAATCAAGTTATAAATTGAGAATAATCTAATGATAGCAATCTCTATGTCTATTTTAAATTAAAGCTAAAAATGATCATCACTTGAAATAAAACATAAAAATAATATATATATATATATATATATATATATATATATATATATATATACAGGGGAGAGCGCGTGTCCCTATTTCGGATCGATGCACTTTCATCTTCTGTTCAGTTTGAATTTCTTTACTTATGTCGTGTAAGAGATCAAATGGTGGCATGCTTTTTCATATCAAATGTCGAATTACTTGATCATTAATACCATACAAAGTTGTTGAAGCGAATACATAATTTTATTTTTTTATATATTTATTCACAATATACATACATAAATAAATACATACAGATCTAAATATGCCTTTGCTGTATAGATAATTATAATTATTTTACAGAAGAAAAACTGGACACTGTAACACTTACAACAACACATCTATTATCCATGAAATGACTTTCACTTTCGCCATATAACAACTAAACTCATATTCACTAACAAACAAAAATTAACAGTATTGATATACTGTAGGAATAATTCGGATTAAACAGAGTTATCATTTTTATTAAAAATAATAATATTTATTTATATTTTAAACTCTGTATACATTAAAATCTTAAATAATTATTAAAGTGAAACAATTTATCGGATCCTTGATCTTGACCACGCGATTAAAATTATTATTCTGGTATATATATCTAATAAAAAGTTAAATTGATATTATGAAGAAGGTAAGTAGAAAAAAAAAATGAAATATTATTATTATTATTTTTTTATCAATATTATATTTATTATGTTTTAGATTATAATTTTTTTATTATTGTTATTGTCGTTATTTGTTGGGAATAAATTTATTGATGCGTATGACCCAAATGATGATAATTTAAAAAATATATTATTGCCAGACGGAGAATTTGAAGCATTTTATTTAAAAGGACCACAAAGTAAAGAAGAAAATGCCGCCCGTCCAGCACATTTACATGGATCATATCACGCTTATCGTCATCCTGGATTGGTAAATGTACCAAATAGTCCAGCATACGGTTTTCGTTTTGATGGTAAACGACGATTTAATTATGATTAAATATTTTTATGTAATGAATACTATAAAATTTTAGCTATTTATAACATATCCAGTGAATTAATATGAGAGTTTTATCATCAACAACATTAGTAGTTGTAGTAGTTGTAGTATAGTATAGTAATAGCAGTAACAGCTTTGATATAGAAAATAATCTACAAACATATCATTAATCGCGAAACCAAAAGATCTATCTTGATCAATTCCTGTTTTCATACAACTCACAACGTCCTGTGTGGTTTTAAATGTTTTTTTTTCTTCCTTTTTTTTTTAAAAAATAATTTCTAAATTTCTATTGGAAAATAAATTTAATAAAAATTTATGGTGTTAATAATCATTTTTTTTTTCAACAAGAATATATATTAAATATTAAAAAATAAATAACTTGGTGACTTGGTTGGTTTATAACTATAATTTATAATAATATTTTAGTTAAAGTTTTTATTATAGTTTATATAAGAAAAAAAAGTTGTGGTAATTATAGAAACTTGTGTGCATACTTGAATCGATAGTTCGATCAAACACTGCTTTCTATATGTTATTTTATTTGCTATTTGCTAAACTAAATCAAGAAGAGCTGCTGATTAAAACCATTCAAGGACACCGGTTTTTCTTAAACTGAGCTGTAGCTGAGCAATTAAAATTCGCATTATTGAAAAAACAAACCCGGTAAAAACTTGGTTTTTATTAGAAAATTCTTTACTACTTTCTTCGTTATTGTATATGTTTTTTTTTTCCATAAACATTTAACGTGATATGTTTGCATTTCATTACTTTCGATAATTATATAAAATAAATCTAATAGATGTATACGTATAATACTTCTTGTACTATCAAAAATCAGGGTATAAATATGTTATTTTAAAAAATAAAAATTAATGGAAACTATTAATAAGTGATGAAAACTTGATGATATTATTATCATTGTTATTATTTTTTATCCCAGAAATAAACACTCTTTTTAGTTGGTGAAATTTTGAACATAATATATATATGTTTCATCACAGTGAATTTTATATATGTTAAGTATTGGAGGTTTTTATTTATTTATTATTTTTATTCAACTGATTTTCAGTATATAACTTATTTTCTTTATTTTTTTAATCTCTTATCTTTTTCATATTAAGTATAAGTTAAGTTTAATTTTTAATCATAACTTGTAACTTGTTCTCTATTTTAATATTCAATACTAATATAAAAGAAAAAAATGAATAAAAAATACATTTATCAGTATAATAAAGTTTCTGATAAAGGATTTTTTAAAATTTTATAAAAATAATATTTCATAGACCTACTTTAGTTGTAAATTAGTTATTATTGAGTTGTTATTATTATTATTATTATTATTATTATTATTATTTTTTTTTGTTCTTTTACTTAATATAAAGAAATAATAGAGAAATAACAGGAATATGTATTACCATAAATGTATGAGAATGAGAAAATGACATGAAACTAGTATGTAGTAAATGATAACTGTAACATACATATACATAACACAACATGTGTGTATTTAACTTAGAGAAGTTTGCAAGTAAACGAGGAGAGCCTTTAAAAGACCTGAGGACACGATACTACTCGACAGTGCTCGACAGTCGTTGATCGTTGATCGTTCAGTCACATTGCCGTCGACGGGTCCATGTCCATGGAGCTTTCTTAATATTAATATTAATATACTATTACTGTGCTGTGTAGTTAATATATAAGTACTTATCTATCTACAGTTTAAGATTCCATCGGATATCATGAGGATTGTATGTCTGATAACGGTGAGTGGATATTGCTTCACTGATCAGATTATATTATTATTATTATTGTAATTATTTATTAAAACGTGTTCTTCTGTCAAGTGAAACATATATAGATTTTTTTCGATTATTGTGAATAATCTAATTTTTATAATTATAACAATAAATTTTTTTAATTGTAAAAAAACAAGTGACTGCAAGTGATATTGTCTGCGATGAAAATGAAGCTCATATATTATTTAATCGTAATTTATTTAAATATTATTATTTGAAAAAAAAAAAAAATTATTATTAATCATGAAATAATGAATTTTTTTTTTTTTAGGTCGGCTCATTTTTTGTATCTGTAACAACAGCTGAGAGTGATATATCTATTGGGTATTAGCATTATAAATATAAATTATATAATTAAATAATTGAAAAAAAAAAAAAAAAAAAAAAAAAAAAAAAAAAAAAAAAAAAAAATCTTTTTTTTTTTTTTTTTTCAGGGATAACGTTAAGCGAATTCCTCGTGCTTTGGTTTTAAAACCAGTTATTAAAGAAGACGATGAAGGACCATTTGATTTCCTAGCAAATTGGATATCTCGGATGATAAATCCATCACCGAAAAAACCACCATCATCGCATCTATCAATGTTGGGATCCCTTCGAGTTCCTGGTGTAAATGATCTCGTCTTTTTAGAGAATCTCAGCATTCCATCACGTTCTTCGAACCGTCTTGTTTTTCGCGTAATGCCCGAGACCCTTAAAACACCATCATTTTCTGGCATGTCATTTACAGACCAATCAAATTCATTTTCACCATTTTTTCCAATTACATCCACTCGTCTTCCAATTACAACAAATAATTTCAATAAAATTTTATCAACAGCTTCAACATGGCCACGTTATCCCCCTCCATATCTAAATTCTCAACACAACAACAGACCGAATGATTATTTTAATAATAATTACAACAATCTACCGGTTAATTTTTACAAAGAATTTTTACCTCAACAGCCGTATAAAAAACCATTATCACAATATCCTTCAAATCCAACATCATCACAAAGTGAACCATTTCGTCCATATATACCTCAAACATTTTATGGTAATTATGACAATCATAATTTAATTTCCGGTGGTAATAATAATTTTAATTACGGATCAAATTATCGTCCTTCTTTATATCCATCTCCATCTTATAATCCTCATGACCTCCATAACTACAATCATCATTTCGCTATTTCTAATCAATCAAAAATTAATAATTTTATATCTGAAGCTAATATGCATACACAAATTACTAATAATGATAATAATAATAAAAATGAAATAAAAGAAACTCTTGAAACAGTTGATCTAAATAAGGTGACCCCAATAACAACACATACTTCAGTATTTTTAAATAATAACAATAATAATAATAATAATAATAATAATAATAATAATGATAATGATAATGATAATATAACTCCAACAATAAATCCATCAACAAAAAAAAAAATAACATCTTCATCAGCATCAATAAATGACAATGAAATTTATCGTTCTGATCGTATGATACCAACTATAAATCCAAACTATAAGGACACTCGTTATTGGAGACCCTTTAAAACTACATCAACCATAAGTTCATCATCAACTTTACGTCCAACTTCATTTTCATCATTGTCATCAATAACCACATCCAGCAGTACAAATAGATACAGTGCACGTGATATACAAGAAATACCACCGCCAAATTTAAAAAATTCTAAACAAGATATTTATCGAGAAAATTCAACTGAAATTATTTATATAAATGATAATGATAATGATAATAAAGAATGGATAATAGCTGACGAGAGTTCAAATTCAAATCGGGATGAAAAAGATAAAGATGGTATAACTTTGGGAAAAAGTGATTCTCAAGAATATAATGGTAATAAAAATATAAATAAAAATCAAGATCATGATCGTAAATTAAATGTTATCAGAACTTTAAAAAAAAATATAAACAATTCACGTGGTAATAGTAGAGAATGGAAACCACCGCCGGCAATGAAAACCACAACCACAACAATAAATAATCGCCGGTTTATTAGTAATAATAACAATAATAATAATAATAATAATAATAATAATAATAATAATAATAATAATAATAATAATAATAATAATAATAATAATAATAATAATAATAGTAAAAACTATACTGTAAGTACAATTGATAATGTTATGGATTTAACGGCCAATAATAATTGGAGGGATGATATTAAAAAAAATAAAAGAAAGATAGATAGATTAAAAAATAGTAATAATAGAAGAGTTAGAATTGTTGAAAGCGTTCAGAGTTCCGTTTCAATGATTTCTTCAAAAGATGATGATAAAAAAACAATATTAATTCATTGAAAAACCTCTTTAATTTTATTTTTTTATTGTTTATTTGTATAATTTAAATTATTATTAAAATAAGCATTATATTAATATAAACGATTTATTATTTAATAGCAAATACTCGCAAGCTTTAATAAATGTTAAAACAATGATTGTATATGTATTTTTTTTAAATAGTTTGTATGTTGATATATACACTATTATTATTATTATTATTATTATTATTATTATTATTGTTGTTGTTGTTATTAGTATTATTGTTGTTGTTATTGTTATTATTTTTTTTAACGATTTAATGTAGTAAATGAAATAAAATAAACATGTTGTTTTTTTTTCTTTTTTCAAATTTTTTGTTTAAATTGATATTAAAAAAATTAATTAGATACTTTCTGAGACATTCAGATTTTTAATCTATACGAGCAAAGGGTTTATATGATATTTATTTACGAGAAAGTTTTTCTAGATAAAAAATATAACTAAATGAAACTTTGATAAATCAATAAAAGAGAAAATTAATATCATCTGTGACAAACTTTCACTGGGAAATTAAAAGAAAAAATTATTAATGTAATTGAATAAAATTTATTTGTAATTTATTATAATTTAAAAAAAAACATACCTATCCATATATGTATGCTTTAAATATTTTAGTCAAAAAATAATTAAAAGTTTAAAAAAATTTTAATTGTCATTGATACCTGTAACGACAGCAATCCCAATCTCAACTAAGATGATAAAGAAATTACATTTTTATCATCATAATAATCGTTAATGTACATAATAACAGTATATTATATATACATCAATATCTCAATACAAAATAGTAGTATCCTAACTAATAAATAATTATTTTACTTATGCATTTACATCAATTGTTACGCATCGGTCACACACGCGATCTCAATAAAGATTTCATAAAATTCATATTTGCTCTCTATTTCACTAAAAGATTTCACTTTTAAATTCTAGTAATTATTATAAATACATCTATATTATTAATTACCATTGTGTAATGTCGCTATTATAATTTGTCTGTTTTTAAAATTTTTAGTTCATTTATAATTTAAAGAAAAAATAATTTTTTTAATTTTTTTTTTTTCTTTTATAAATTTAATTATTACTTGATACATATAGTAATTATGAAAATAAACAAGTTTGATAATTATAAAATTATTTTTATGATTGCAATGAAACAATTAGTAAATTATTATTATTATTATATATATTTGTTCCACTCATTAACGACGAACGTAAGTAAAGATGAACGCACAGTTTCACTGAATAAGTTGTAATTGTAGATACATATATGATTCGCCTCGATAATCATCCACACTATCTATATAAAAGCTGATGCTCTTGTTTCAGCTAACGCAGTTTACTACATTTATTGCCAAGTGTTTGATCACATATTGCTTACTTTATTATTATTATTATTATTATTTTTTTTTTTTTTTTTTCACGATTACTTTATTTTAATAAACATGAAAAAAAAATGTTTGGTAAGATAGTGAAAAAATTTTGATTGAAAAAAAATAAAAAAAATAAACGAACTGCCTTTTATTTATTTTTTTTTCTTACAGTGGTTGTTAGCATTTTTTGTGGTAATATTAATATTAGATGATCCAACGGAAGGGTAAGTATTTTATTTTATTGCTTTATTATTTACGTTTAACTTTTATTTTTTTTTTTATTACAGAAAAAAAGTTGTGATACATGTACCTTATCGTATTAAAAAAATAAAACATACTCACACTGTCTACAAAATTATTCCACATGTTGAACATGAGAGAGCTGACGATTCTGTTGAGGACAATGAAGAATTTGACCATTTTAAATAATTATTATTATTATTATATTTAAACCCGCCGTAATGTCAGCACCAAAGATTTAAAAGATTTATTATGTACAAATAATTAGTCAATAATGTATTAATTTTTTTATATTTAATTTTAAGTTAAAAAAATAAATAAATAAGTGAATCAATGCAATAACGTCTAAAAGAAACAAATAAAATATTACTTAAATTTATATGATGAAATTATTATAATTATAAATAACTAATATTAAAAAATTATTTTATATTATTTTTATGTATTATGGTAGAGTACAAATAAATAATTTATATTTTTTTTTTCTTTTTCTATAATTTAATTAATTTATTTTTAAAAAGTAAATTTGATATAATTTCAAATTGGTGATTATTGTATATAGTAGTGAGTCAGAATTTAAAAAATATAACAATAATTACAGTATTATCACTATCAATATTAATATGTTTTTTTTTTCCTTTGATTATTGTAATTTAAAAATAAATGTATTTTAATACAAGTGTAATTTTTTATTTTTTATAATTTAAAAAAAATGATAATTTTTAACTTGAAGAGAAATTAAAGATCGCCGGCCGCACTATCTTCCTGTCAAGGATTTTTATTAGTTTTATTATAATTTTTTTTTTTTCTCGTTTTACTCTAATTACTTTGTTGTACTTAAATAATAAATAAAAAGTATATAACGTGAAGAAAATTGTTAAAATTACGGTGATCAATCGCGAAAGCGACAAACCAGTGTATTGGAACATTCTTTTAACAATATAAATATATGCCCAAGTAGACTTACTACTTAGTTGTTGTTATTTATTTAGTTGAATCGTTACAGTGACATTGAACCGAGTGTTTATAGCAATAATAATATTACTGTCCATTTTTTTTATATTTGTTATTAATAATTGTAAACAACTAAAATTATTTACTTTTTTTTTCTTTTCAAATAATTATAATAATGATAATTAAAAATTTTTACAAATCGAGATTAACTTTTTTAATCATGATAATTAATATTTTAAATATTCAAGCTGACGACACAAAACAGTAAGTGTTTATACATAAATATTAAATATTTATTATTATTATATCTAAAAAGTTTAAATAATGAAATTTTAGCGTTCATTTTAAAATATACATCCCTGAATTAATAAATCGTCATATTCACACTAAAACAGTATGGGTGTATGTGCATAGTCCTCGTCATAAAAAAAAAAATAAAAATAATTATCCAAAAAAGAATAATTATTATAATGAAAATAATTATGAAAATTATAATATCTGGAGTACATCGTATGAAGAAAATGAGGAAAATTATAATAAACAACAAAATCAAGGTGAACCTCCATTTTACGATGACTATAAAGAAACAATTACAGATGACAATTCTGAAAGTGCCGAAGAAGATCCATCACCAGTTTCACCACCTCGAATGAATTTTGAAACAGGTGTTACTGGATACTCATATCCACCTCAATATCCACCTCAATATCCACCTCAATATCAAATTAATCATAATAATAATAACAATCCTGTCGACGACTCATCATATGAGCGAGTTGAATATGATGAGGGACATCATCAATCTGGTAAAATAAAAGCTGGACATTTATATACTGACGATGAATATAATAAATTCTATAATAATAAACTTGAAGAATCTTCTGCTGAAAATAATATAATTGATGATGCCTCTAATAATAAATTTAAATATCTTAAACATAATTATATTATTAAATTACGTGCCGATTAATTTTATTTTATATTTTTATACAGAATTTTTCATTTTTTTTTTTTATAATAAATATATTTTTAAAAAACTAGATTGACTAATATATATATTCAGCAAATTAATAACCTAAGTGGTTAGATAAATAATGCTCAATATATTTAATTAATTGAGTATTATCACTGTGATAATTATGATAATGATCATTATCAATTTCATCGTCTTAGTTGGTTGTAATGGGATAAGGAATGGTTGCTATTGTATTCTGACTAACGGTGTAACCAAATACTTTGTATGCTTACACTTTTTTCCTTTGTAAGTTGTATTAAATTTTTTAATTGTTATTAATAATAATACATTTATAAATAAATGAAAAAAATAAATTAATGTGAAAGGTATTTAAATGACAAATGAAAGAATTTAATTATTGTTATATATTTTATGTGAGAAAAATATTTTCTTTCCATAAAAGTTAATCTCTAATTACTATTGTATTCATTTATTTATTTATTTTTTTTTTTTTTTCATTTCATTTCATTAAACTCAAGTTTAAGGTAAAATTTAATAAGCGTAATTATAAATATTGTCAGTTTTTACTTTCATCAGGTTTTGCGCTTGACCAAAGAGAAAGGAGTTCGATGTACTCATCGAAAATAAACTAATAAGAGTAACGACTTGAAAAATAACCAGTAATTATAATTTAAAAAAAAAATCGAACATATAAATAATATATTTGTGTTAATACTTATAGTTTAGATAAACGCATATTATGCATTAAAAAAATTTTAATTTTATTTAAATTATTGATGATTTAGATGCATAAAGGATTAGATACTATATGATGATTTTATCTTTTAAATTATATTTCCATATTTTATCTCAGCATATGAGATTCTAAGATAAGAGATTAAAATTATAAACATTTTTTAAATTTATTTTTCTATTTCTTTATTTATTGTCAATATAAACCTTTCATTGACTTAAAATAATTGTGTCATTAAATACATATTCATGATTTATGAGGAACAAAAAGTACAAATTTTATATGAATTTAATAAATAAAAACAATAAAATCATAAATACATCGAATTGTCCAATCAACATCATGAAGATTAAAAATTGTTTTATCTTTTAAGTTTTAAATCTTATTAAAATAATAATTACTGCACTTTGTGGTTGAAAAATTATAAATTTTTTTTTTTTTTCAATCTTTTACATAAAAATATAAATATTATTCACACTAGATAAAAATAACAACGATGATGGTTAATAATTACGCGATTTTATCTAAACTAGGATCTACTACTCTTGCAAATAAATATAGACCATCAATGTACCGTAAAAAAAAATATATATATATAAAAGGTATAAGATTAGAGTGGGAGGATCAACAATCCTTCTCTTTTTGTAACGATTTATATCTTCTATATAAGACAAGTATCTCAACAAGAGTTTGCTTAGTAAAATAAATTACTCGTGAGAGCTCTCAAGTGCTCGCGCTTCATTCAACTATTTATATATATTATACATTATTCAAGTTTATTATAATTAATTTTGTTAACAAAATATGAAAATTGTAAGTATTTTAAAAATTGTTTTTACTATTACTATAATAATTAATTAATTAATATTTATATTGATTGAGGAATTTGTTATTTATTCAAAAAAATTAATTGCACAAAAAATAACGTTCATGGTAACGTTTAACGTTTTATTTATTTTATAAAAAATAAATTTGTTTTTTTTTTTTTTTTTTTTTTTTTTTTTTTTTTTTTTCTTTAATTTAATTACAGAAAATATCAATTTGCATACTATTAACATGTACTCCAATAGCCATTTGTTTAGCTCAGTAAGTAAATAAATGATATATTCAATTGAAAAATAATAATCTATATACTTTTTTTAATATAATTTTAAATATTTTACAGAAAAAAAATGGTTGTTATAGTACCACGTCAAGTACGTCGCGCAGCAGGATCACCATGGCGTCAATTATCCCGCCATCCCCAATTTGTCGACAATGAAATTTTACAATCAGCATTAATGCGTGGTCATCCTAATCCTACAGCTTACTTACAACCCCCATATAATTTTATTAACGCTAAAACTCCTTTCCGTTTGAACAAAGACGTTATACCACCTCCATCACCACCATCATCTTTATTACAACAACAACAACAACAACAATATACCAGTGTTAATGACAATTTAAATAATCACGATCAAGTTAATCATATATTGGTACCACATGGCAAAAGGATAACTCATGGTATATCATTTGGTAAAGGTTATATACCTCATGAATCATTAATGTATCATCAAACTAATAGCTTTTTATCGCCACAAGATAATCATGCAGCACAATCAGCAACGCAATTGACAACTCAAAATCATAATGAATATTCTCATAATAATGATGATAATAATAATAATAATAATAATAATAATAATAATAATAATAATAATAATAATCGTGATGATTCAATGAATGAAAAAACGATCGATGAAATACAATTATTAATTTTAAAAGCAAAACAACTTGGGCTACTTCCTAATGATGATTATTACGGTAACAATGAAAAATCATCAATAAAACGTGGGACCGATGAATCTGTTTTAAATAATAATAAAGGATTTGTTATACATGATACACTAGTCTTTGATGATTATAATAAAAAAATAACAGAGTTAGCGAAAAATTGGCCTAGACTTTTAATTTCATCAGGATTTAATTTAAATAACAATAATTATGATAACAACTATAAAAATTTAGAAAAAATAAATGTAGCAGAATTATCTCAATATTTAACAGGATACGATATTAATTTCGATAATTATAAATCGGTTAATTCTTATATAAACCATAGTCCTTCAGGGTATGCAGTAAAAGAACAAATTGAAGATATTCCTCAAGATAATACTCATCGTTACAAACCAATTGTTCAAACGCCCCCAAATCAAAATCCTGTTGCTACAGCAGCTGCTATTATTGCTACTGGTGCACAAGTTGTACCACATATTGGACATCAAAATTCAAATTTAAATCCTGGTTATTTTCCATTACACTCACCCTCGACGATTTATAATAAATAAATTATTTTAATAAATATATACGGCATTTGATAAATTTAATGTTGTATATATATATATATATATATTACTACCAAAGTTTAAGTCTGACAATCATGTTATTTTTCTACTTTAGATGAGGCTTAAGAGTATTTTTTTTTTTTTATTTTATTTTTTTTTTTTTCAACTATTAGCTTTAGAAACATTATGTATTATTATTATTATTTATCAAAATAAATTTTTATAATTATTTTATTTTTTTATACTTTTTAATAGTAATAATAATTATTGTATCATTTATAAGTAATATATAATAATAAATTTACAATTAATTCTGCTTAGTTTATTTATATTTATTAGCTTTAATTTTTTTTTTTTAGTTATTATCACATTTTAAATCAATATAGAACTAAGCAATTATAAAAAAACAAAATAGATTGATTATTGGTGATTATATTGATTATTAACTTGATATGAATGAATAAAAAAGCTATTGAAGATGCATATATATTATATATATTACAAGTAAATGGCACTTTCACTGAAGCGGATCAACAGTTGAGTGCTTGAAAGTCGAGAAAGTTCTTGCAACAATTTTGCTTTTCGTTTATCCTAATCTCACGTCCTTGGATAAATTATTTAAAACGGAAAAATTTAATTTTTTTGTTTTAATAAACTTTTAATTACATAGTCTATGATTGGGTTAAAAAATATAAATTTAGTATTTAAATTAATTTTTATTTAAAAATAAAACATATTTATAACGTGCGTATAAATAAATTAAAATAAGAAAGTAAATATACATCTTTAGTTGCTCATGACCATGAATGTACGAATAATATAACTCTCAAAGTCAGGTACATGGTGTGTATAAGAACTCTTGGCATTAATCTTCGACCTGAAGAGGTCGGCGAAAGGGGTGAGAGTCCAAGTCTTGTTGTCAGTTTCCCAGACAAGATTCTCCAGCTCTACACACACACACACACACACACACACACACACACACACACACACACACACACACACACACACACACACACACACACACACACACACACACACACACACACGCGCGCGCGCGCGCGTTTAAAATGTGAAAGAGAAAGGAGAATTATAAAATAGCACTGGGAAGAAATGATAATAATAATGTCTTGGTGTTTTAAACTATAGAGTTAAAAGAAAATTATTACAGGAAACAATTGACAGCAACTTTAAGGATAAACAGAAAGAGAATAAAAATTTTATTGACTTCTTGAAAGACAAAATTTAAAGAAAAATCCCATCATATCGAGACTTTTCAAATGAATGTTTAAACTTTACTAAAAGCAATGATAATTTATAAATATTGTATTTCAAAAAAAAAAAAAAAAAAAAAAAAATGTAAATTTTTTTTTCAGTTTTTTTACTTAAAATTATATAAAGCACCTGATGATCCAAAGAAGGAGAGAGTAGATATAGAAAGGGAATTGTAACACATCATCTCTGTACACTGCATCTCTTCTCCCACGATTCACTTACTTTCTATTTCGTTGTCTCTCAATACAACAACTCAGGTTAAATTATTTTATTTATTCATTTTTTTTTTTTTTTTTTTTTTCATTCAAATAATTTATCCTGAAAAAATATACATTTTTATATCGAGTTATAATTAAAAAAAAAAATGTCTTAAAAACTTAACGTCATTGAAAGGAAAACGTATATAATTATATCTCAACTGATTAACATTCATACTATTTTTTGTATATTAAAAAAAAAAATATTGTACACTTGAAAAAAATTATTTTAGTAACGGATGCATGAACGAGTGATACAGATATATATGTACATCATATTATATATAAATATTAATTCTTTTTAAATATATATTACCATCATGTTCATAACATTTGTATAATAACTTTGCTTATAAAGTGAAAAGTACTCATAATAGAAAGTAATTATTACTTCTTTCGCTCTTGTTCATTATTATACTAATATTATATTTCAGTAAATATAATAACTAATAACACACAAATACTTATTACTATTATTTATTAAATGTTATAATACATTTTTAGTTATGGCTATACATAAGAGTTAAATAATAAATGACATCATTCTATATTATTTATTTTATAGTGTATAAAGTTTACATATAAATTTATATATTTACAGTTAAATTGATTGTATTCATTTTTTTTTATTTAATTATTTATAGCAACAATAAAAGTAATATATACTTTTAAATTAATTATACTCTAATATGATAAGATGTGAATCAAGTAGCATAGTGAGGTACTTAAGAATAGTTGAAGAGTATCTTTGCATTATGGAAAAAATATGTATATATATATTTATATGCCTGAAGCGTAATTTCTCTGGGTCATGGTCGATGTGGGGAACTAGGAACATTTCTTTCATCTTTACATCTTCCTTCCTTATTGTTATTTAATTATCTCTATATACTTTTATATCGTGTTATAGTGAGTGTTTATATATATTTATCATATACAATAATCTTTCCCATCACTACTCACTACACATTAAATAAAAGTGACATAGCATATACATCAACATTACATATCACACAACATACATATGTATATATATATATACTCTGACAAAGCCGGAACAACAACAGCATCAACAACAGGAACCTGGGTTTGCCGTCACATTTATTCCCCACTCGGTCGTTTCCTTCCTTCCCTTTGGTATTTTCTCACCGTAGTATATATAAGTCCGCAACCTCTTAAATATATGTAACAGTAAGAAAATATCTTCGGTGTCATCAAGTGCATCTTAGTAATAGCAATAATAATAAATTCATTTTTTTTTTTTTTTTGTTTTAAAATGACACCAAAATTCATTATTGTAAGAAATCATTTTTTTTTTTTTTATCCTAAACGTTGAGTTTATTTTAAAATTAATATAATTTTTTTATTTTTTTTCATAGATTATTCTTGTAATTGTGTCAATTAGTTTTAAAATTGTTATTGCGACATTTGGTAATGAACAGTAAGTAAATTTAATTTATAATCATTTATTATTGTTAAATTAATGAATTATTATTTATAATATTTAAGTGTACACATAAGAATACATCTACCAGAAAAAAATCATGATAGTCACGGTGGTCACGTTGATCATGGACCACCAGGTGGAGGTGATCATATTGAAATAACTAGTCCAGGATTTGGTAGCGCTGGTGGCCACGGTGGTGGTAATGGAGGAGGATATAGTGGTGGCCACGGTGGTGGTAATGGAGGAGGATATAGTGGTGGCCACGGTGGTGGTAATGGAGGAGGATATAGTGGTGGTCATGGTGGTGGCAATGGAGGAGGATATAGTGGTGGTCATGGTGGTGGCCATGGTGGTGGCCATGGTGGTGGCAATGGAGGAGGGTATGGTGGTGGTCATGATGGTGATCACGGTGGTGGCAATGAAGGAGGGTATGGAAGTGGGTTTGGAGGAGGACATGACTTTGGAGGATCAGGAAGTGACTCATTTGGAGGTCATGGAAGTTTTGGAAATAGTTATAGCCCACCATCACAGAGTTACGGTCCACCATCACAAAGCTATGGATCACCACCATCACAAAGCTATGGATCACCGCCATCACAAAGCTATGGATCACCACCATCACAAAGCTATGGAACACCTTCTCAAAGTTATGGATCACCACCATCACAAAGCTATGGATCACCACCATCACAAAGCTATGGATCACCACCATCTCAAAATTATGGATCACCTCCATCTAGCAGTTATGGAGTACCTTCTTCAGGATTTAGTAGCAGGTTGTTTATTTTATATAAATTAATTAAATATTTAATTAAAAATTATTATAATTATTATTATTTAAAAAATTTTTAAGTGGCCATGGAAGTTCAGGAGGTCATGGAGGTCATGGAGGTCATGGAGGATTTTCAGCAAGTTTCGGAGGAGGTTCTTCGAGTTATTCCGGAGATCATGGTGGTTTCGGTGGTTACTCCTCTGGTGGTCACGGAGGTGATTCTTACTCATCAAATAGCCACAGTGGTTCTTCTTCATTTAGTGGTTCTGATTCTTATTCTTCAAGTGGTGGTTTTTCGGGATATCACAAAAAGTAAAAGTTGTATCGTTGAATTCTTGAAGCTATACAAAAATAAGAGAGAGTCTCATTACGTACGTCCATACATACATACGAATCACTTAACTTGCTACTGTAATATCTTCCTCCCTTTCTTATTTTCTCTATACTATCGATATCAAAAACCTGCTATTCAATAATAATAATAACAACAACAACAACAACAACAACAACAACAACAACAACAACAACATCGACAACGACTATTACCAACACCAATTTTCTTATTGTATCGGTCTCGACATATTGTCATTAGGTCATTACACACTTCTTATTTTAAGTCATCATTTTTTAATTAAAATTATTCCAGTGATTTATTTTATCGTTATTTAATTTTACACATATTTCCAATGTTTGTTATCTTATTAATATTAATTATATGTAAAATATTTTTTTACCTTTGTACATATTTTTTTAGTAATAAAATATTATTTTTTTGATTTTTTTCTTTAAAAAACGTTTAATAATTTTTT
This sequence comes from Microplitis deprimator, assembly GCA_964016945.1. NCBI lineage: Eukaryota > Metazoa > Arthropoda > Insecta > Hymenoptera > Braconidae > Microplitis > Microplitis deprimator. The sequence continues at coordinate 16,406,357 of OZ024716.1, forward strand.
CATTTACTCATTTTTTTTCCTTTTTGTTTGAACAAAAAAAAAAAAAAATTCCTGAAAAATTTCACTTAGAATAATAAAAACATTAAAAATTTTTTTAATTAATTAACATGTTTAATATGTAAATGAACTCTGAAACAATGCTATATATATTTATAAATTATAATACATAGATGTATTATAATATTTATGTATATAATTATAATTTTTATTGTATGAGAGATTAAGTACTTGAAGAAATGGAAAGTACTTATAAGGTGAAAGATGTGTCGATCTATTATAAATATATATGAATTCACTCAAGTATGTATCTAAAAATAATGATAATATAAATATATATTCAAGTAATTTTCACTTAAACATTGTAGTAATTACTTAAGTATTCTATTCTGATGATAAATGATGTGAGTGTATTCTGGTGATTGTTTGTTTCTGCTTGTGAAAGCCTGATCCTCCACGTCCGGCGATAACTCTGGGTTATTTTATATATAATTCTTACAACTAATCTAACAATATATTAATAAGCAAACAATCGCCAAAAATTTAACTCTTCGATAAAGTAGTTAATTTATTTTTTAATAATAATGTGTACTGTATTTATTTTTATTCATCAAGTTTTATTAAATAATAAATATATAATAGATGCCAATGGCTTTTAATATGCGTATATATATGTACATATTCTTAAATTATTAATTATCCATAAAAATTAAATTGAATCTTAAACTTTCCCTTTTAATTAGATTCGCGGACGAATAATTCTTTATATATGTATTTAACATTTGTATGTGTTAACGGTCGAGAACATAAAAAAACTATAATAAAATAAATGTTCCAAGTGAGAGTATGTATATAATATATTATTATTTTCACAAGATCAGGAAGATGATGGAAATAGAGACTAGAGAAGGGATTGTAATGTTACTACAATGTAAACCCGGAAATTTAATGTTGTTTATGCGTTTTACTACCGGATATATCTTAACATTTATAAAGCCAGTCTTAGAGTGAAATTAGTAATAGTCTTTGTTGAGTATTGCTACGAGTTAGACTCGAAAATATGAAAATATTTATTATTCACGTATGTATTTAAGTATAATAAATATTTACTTTTAAGTTATTATCATATGTGTAATATTTAATATTACAGGTTTTATTTTTATTTATCATCACGACAATTAATGTTGCATTGGCATTACCAACTCCGGATAAAAGTGAACAGTAAGTTAATTATTATACGGAAATTTTTTTTTAAATTTATAATGTTAATTAATTATGTTACAGTGTTCACATTAAAATTCATGTACCCAAACACATTCATACCCACCATCATACAGTCCTTAAAAAGGTTTATATACCTATAAAAGAGGAACATCATGAAGAACATGAACAACATATTGTTCATGAAGATCATAGTGAGAAACACGCTGATAATGATAATAAATATTTTGATGATGCGTGGTAGTGATAATATTTTTTATGTTATTTGTTGATATTTTTATTTATGTTTTAATTTTAAATAAAAAATTATAAAGAGTTTTTTTTTGTTTTTACAAGACAAAAAAAATTTTTATTATGTTAAAAATAAAAATATAGTTACAAATTTCAAGTTTAAACAAACAGCAATTTAAATAAAATTATTTACATTCAGTATAAAATAAAAATAATTATAAAATTATTATTATTTTTTTTTTATTGCACCTACAATTTGTCCCTAATTGTTTTTTTTTTTTTTTTTTTTTTTTTTATATATTATTCTTAATTTATTGAAATGTTTTTTGAATACTGACGCTACATTTCGGAAAGTATCTGTTAAATAATTAAAATTACTATTATTAAAAGTTAATCTGTAATAAAAACAATAAAAATATAAAAACTTACTTAATTATATTTATATAATAAAAATTACAAGAAGAAGTATATTATTCACCACCATCCCTTTGAGTCATCGAGCCATTTATTTTCTTCCTCATGATGATGATGCTCGGGAATGTGAACTGGAACGTGAACTTTTTCGATAACTGGTACATGAACTTTCTCAACAACTGGATAAGGTACAGGTACATGTACTTTTTCAACATGATGAACTGGTACGTGTACTTTTTCTACATGGTGAACTGGATAAGGAACCTTTTTCACATGATGATGGTGGACTGTATGTACTTTGTAGGGTACATGAATAACGACATGTTTACTGATAAATTTAAAAATTTTTTTATTTATTATAATTATAAGTTTTAATTTATATATCATTTTATTTATTGATAAACTCTTACTGATGATCATAGCCTGGTGCAGCTAAACCAACAGCTACAACACCAACAATAATAAACTAAAACAATCAATTTTATTAATATCTTTTTCAATACTTGAAATTTTAATTTATTAAATTATAATTATTGAAATAAAAAAAAAAAAAAAAAAAAAAAAAAAAAAAACACTATTCACTTATTCATTAAATTAGTTGTATTTAATAATATATAATAAATTTAAATTTATCTCATCACATTTTAAATGACAACACCACACGTTTGTGATTATAAATTATATTAATAACAGTATGTACATATTGTAAAATGAATAAAAATAGAATAGAGATGAATGGTTAAAATTGTTAAAATTGTTAAAAATACTCACAGCAAGTGTGTGAAAGTACATAATTATTTAAAAATAAAAATTGACAATGTAGGATTACAGCCGATACAGTTCTGGTTGTTAAATGGTAAGCGATGGGTTTATAAAGCTGTTCTTGATGCCAAAAGGCTTTCATATGGGGGGTAGTATAAAAGCCAACAAACAACAAAGTAACCAGTAGACGAGGTATTACAAGTAGGGTAGGAGATTGCTAGATAATTCCTTCACACATATAAGCTTCTTATTTTATAATTACGTAAAAATAAGGAAATAGTCCACCCATCGTTACGTATTTTCACAAATACAACGAATAACGAATTACTAAAACACATGACTACATGACTACATGCCTACCTTGCCTACCTTGCCTACCTGACCGCCCGCCTTTCTTTCTTACTTATCATTAAATATTCACCTACCACGTGCTACATGATACTTTGTATCAACAAATAAATAAAAGTACTTTCAAATTTAATAAATAAAGTTACATATATATAATATATATTTACGCGTTATAAATTAAATAAGTTATAATTCTTAGATTTTGTTTAAACAATTTACGACAATATAGGAAGTAGTGCAAGCATCGTGTATAGAGAAAGTGTTTCATAATCCTTTCATATGTGTTATTTTTTTTTTATATCTATATAGAAATAAAAATAATGTGTATTATACCTTTTAAACAAGTTACCGAAGCATATCGATTGCACAAATTAAAAAAGTCATCCTGCATTAATAAATAATTACACCATACATTGTATCATCATCCCAAGTATTATTTATTTTTACTCTATTTATTTATTTAGTTTGTTAATTAATAACAATTATATTAAAAAACAAAATCTTAATAAATAAAAAAAAACAAGTACTTAAAGATCGTTAAATTGTGAAAGTTGAGTAGTAATGGACGTGCTTTGAAATTTTTTTTTATTTTTTTTATTTTTTCAAAGAAAATATTTCCGATGTTCTGTGACAAGAGAAAATAAAGAATTTAATCGACGATGAAAGTCGTTGGAATGAATCCAATAGCAGCTGTTAGTAAATACGAATCCGTTAAATATATAATAATATGTTTATTATTTCAATTATTCAATACTATAAATAATAAAAGTCCAAGTATTTTTTAATAAATTTTCAAAATAAATTAATAGTAATAAGTAATTTTTTTATTAAAACAAATAAAAATAAAAAAATCGATGAAATAATTATTTTTTCTTCTTATTTTTAGGAGGAGCATCAGTTTGTTGTGGTTTTTGCCATTCGAGAGGTTTTCTCCGATACATTGGCCATGGAGGTACGGTAATTATAAGAGCCATTAAACATCCAGCAGCAAGAATGTAAAGTGCTTGAGAAAATTCTTGAATTGCATAGCCCCAGATTAAACCAACAGCCTGAGTACGTAAATTAAATTAACATCATTTTATTTATTTAATAATAATAATAATAATAATAATAATAATAATAATAATAATAATAATAATAATAATGATAATAATAAAATTAAACTTACTCCAAATAAAGTGACAATTATCCTTGATAATTTTTCAGCTCTCGCTTGACCATCATAGTCCTGTAAAATTACAATAAAATAATAACGTAATTATATTTATAATAGTAATAAATAAATAAGTTTATTTTAATAAAATATCGTAAGTAAAAATAATAAATGTTTACGTGGCAAATGTCTAACCTTAAATACAACATTTTATACTATTTCATTAGTATTAACTAAAAGAAATAAATAAATACTAGTTGTTAAGTAATTAATAATAACTATTAAACTCACCATGTGTGTTGGGATTGATTTAAATGATTGAATTATTGATGCCATCACGAAAAATATAAAAAAAATTTTATAAAATAATTACACTAACAAATATTGTACACGATTACACGATGACAGCTCTTGATACTATCTCGGAATTCCTCGGGTCACCTCGTAATTCTTCGGAGTTTATCGGTAATGAAGAATTAATATTTTTTTAAAAAATTAAATCACACGAATACAGAATAAATAAAAAAAAAACATTTGGTAATACTCTTACAATGTCATTACACTCATTACACATTACCAAGCAGACAGGAGTCATATTTCATATTATTATAATAAAATAAAATCAATAATAACAGCAGGCGCGCATTAGTTAACCATTTTCAAACAAAATTTTAAATATTTTTTTAGATATTACTATTCTATTCATGTTCTGACAACAATCAAGTAGAATAGCGAATTACTATTCGTTGAGAATTTAAAACGTTAAATTATAAATATATAAGATTACACGTATTAGTACGCAGAAACACAACAACCATGTGTGCAAAAACTATATATATATATATATATAGAAAAGAAAACGCTTGTGCAATCGATTTTATCATTTTTTATATATATTATAAAACTTTAAATATTTAAAATTAGTATAACATTGTTGATATTTTTTTTATGATTTACAATTGACTTATACTAGTGTCTTGATCACAAATTTGCTGATACGTTGTCCACGTTGGTGGTAATGATGATGAAATATTAATATTTTCATTACGTCCATAATTAACAGCATCATTTACTGTTGGAAATATCATAAATATATCACTGGTTTTTTCAACTGTATTAAATTTTCTAATAATTTCGAAAACAGGTCCTGCAATAAATAATTTTAAAAAGAGAAGATATATATGTATTATTATTTGTATGAAATATTTTTATAATTTCAATAAAATAAAATTAAATACCTGAGCAACCAGCTAGATAAATCGAAACTCCAATCTTTATAAAGTCTTCAATTATACCACGTACTGTTGCTACACCGGCTGAATCAATATTAATAAGCGCTGAAAAATCTATTATAAATACTCGTAGCTGTAACAAATTAATAAATAAATATCAGAATAATAATAATAATAATAATAATAATAATAATAATAATAATAATAATAATAATAATAATAATAATAATAATAATAATAATAATAATAATAATAATAATAATAAAACTTACACTTTTGCTTTCATCAGGTATTATTTCTTTATTCTCAGATTTATTATGACGGTCGGTAAATTTTTTACCTGGATTTATTTTAGCAGCTTCATAAACTTGCTTTCTAAAGTATAATTTTGTCGCAAAATTAAGACCACCACAATAATGAAATATTTGAATACCAGGAATTTCAACCGTCTTAGATATAATAAAAAAATAAATGAAAAAAAATTTTTTAAATAAATAATATTATTAATATAAAAAATAAATAATACTTTGTGATATCTGTTAGTGTCCAAATAAAGTTCAGTTCCTGGTACAACAGCCAATTTACAGGTATACGGTTTAGTTGAGAGGATTATTAATTTAACAAGACAAAGAACAGCACCAACAAGTAAACCATATTCAATATCCAATATAATAACAATTAAAAAGGTAACAATCCATACAATTCCATCACTCATTGAGAGTTTAAAAAATTTAATTAAATCTTTAACTTGTAAAAACATACCTTTTAATGCAACAACGATAATACTCGCCAATACACACTGTATTTAAATTATTATCATTATTATTATTTTAATTGAGAAAATAAATAAACTATTAAAATAATACATACCTTAGGTAAAGGTTCTAAAAGTGGACCAATCCAAAGTAAAACAAATAACAATAAAAAACAGGATATTAAACTAGCTAATTGGGTTTTTCCACCAACAGTAGTCTGGACTAGAGAACGTGATAGTGAGGCAGTAAATGGCATACAAGAAAAAAATGACCCAACAAGATTTCCAAAACCTTGTGCCATTAATTCTTGATTAGCGTCTACTTCGTAATTCATTTTTTGAGCAAATATTAATGCCATAGACATTGATATAGAATATGATACCATTGTTATCACAAAACAATCAATTATTATCGATGGTAATAGTGATAATTGTGGTACTGACGGTACTGGAAGACTATTATAATATATGTTATTATCAATATTATTATTTAAAAAATTAAAAATTAAAAATTAATTTACCCAACAGGAATATGTCCTACGGTAATAACATTATAACCATTATTAAGGTTCATTTTAATAGACACTACTGTTCCTATAACGACAGCCATCATTTCAATAGGTATTGGAAATCCACACCGTTTATTAACACGCGGCTAAAATAATATTTTATTTTAATATACTTACATTTTTCTTATAAAAAATAAAAATTTGATAATGATAATGATAACACTTACTTTTAATACTTCATTATTAAATATAATTGCTAGAATTGTAATTCCAGATATTATTGTAGCGGTAATATTTATATTATCTATTGAATTAAAAACATCATAGTATGTCTGTAAATAAAATAGTTATTATTATTCAAAAAATTTTTAAAAGTTGAATATAATATGTATCGCACATACAATGGATTTATAAACGCATAGTTGTTCTTTTGTTACATGGTGAAGGATATATAACAAAATTACTGGTCTTATCTTTAATTTTTATACTTACGTAAACAACTTTAAGAATGCCACGACGTTTTATCAGTTCAAGTCCTAAAAGATCTTTTATTTGGGATGTAAATACATGGACAGCAGCACCAGTAGTAAATCCACTAACAAGGGCGTCTGATAACAATGATGATATCAATCCAAGGCGTAATACATACATTATTAACTAAAATATTATTATTTTTACTATAATTATTAGTAATATTATTATTATTAACAGAAAAAAAAAAAACCTGAATTATAGAAACTCCAAATGTAACAACTGTTGCCACTTGTAATGGTGAATACTGTGGATTATCCGTTTTTTGTAAAGTATCTATTAATAATGATGAATTATTTGTTTGACTTTGTTGTTGATTGATATTACTGTAAGTCAAAACAACTTTTCCTGTCATCATACAAATAACGGCAAATGTTCCTAATAATGATTTTTTATTATTAATACTCAGTATATTTAGAAGAACAAAAAAAAAAAAATTACCCATTGAATTATGTCGTGATGTTCCAAAAATCATATAAACTAAAACTGGAAAAAATGCCATGTATATTCCGACAACCGGTGGAACATTTCCTAACATTGCATAAGCCATTCCTTAAAAAACATATTTTTATTTTTCCTATTAATATTTAAACAGAAATAATTATTTATATATAATTACAATAACAATCAAGATAATTAAAATTTTTACCTTGAGGTATATGCATAACTGCAACAGTAAATCCAGCTGCAATATCACCGAGAATATCTTTTTTCCATTGATAATTTGGTAGCCAATGAAATATTGGAATTGATTTTTTTAACCATGAATTTATTTCAAAATTTTTGTATTTATTTATCACTGATTGTTTTACTAATAAATAATTAAATTTTTATTAAATAATAATAATTATTATTAATATATTTATAACTAGATCCACTTACTAGATTTATCTGGTTCAGTGTAATCATAATAACGATCAAGATCTTCTTGTTGGTAAACTGGACGTCGAATAATAAGTTCTAAATTATTTGTCATCTCATCACATTTATCTTAAATATTTTGAATAAAAACAAAAATATTATCTTATTTAACAATATTGTTAACTGCTTTCACATTTTTAAATATATAAAAATTAATCTTAGGTTTATTAGTTAAGTTATAATAATTTAATGATTTATTATTAAAAATATATTTTATTTAACTTAAAAAATAACAAAAAAGAAAAAAAAATTTGAAAAATTTAATTTTTCTTAATCTTCTTACCACCGTCATATTTAATTTTATTGTCAAATAATCGACAAGTCTCCATATTATTTTATTTAAAAGTTATAACTAAAGTGAAAGTAAATTTATATTAATCTCGTCTTGACTACTCGAAAAATAAAAAAATAAAATAAATCACTGATATTGTAGGAAAAATACACCACAAGTCGATGATAAGAATTAATCAACTCCAAATAGTTGTCCACTACGTACTACAATATATTACTTATTTTTTTTTTTTTTTTTTTTTTTCAATTTATTTATTTATTATTATTATTATTATTATTATTATTATTATTATTATTATTATTATTATTATTATTATTATTATTATTATTATTATTATTATTATTATTATTATTATTATTATTATTATTATTATTATTATTATTATTATTATTATTATTATTATTATTATTATTATTATTATTATTATTATTATTATTCTTGCTGTTGTTGTTGTTGTTGTTGTTGTTGCTGTTACTGTTGTTGTTGTTGTTATTATTATTATTGTCATTAATCAAGTGAGTATAAGTTAGTGACGATTACACAATAATATTACTAAGTTATAAAGAGATGTGTTGATTTTTATTCATTTGTATGCTCACGCGACTATCAATTCTTCTAATACTTTAATAATGATATATATATATATATATATATATATATATATATATATATATTTATTAATCTAAGTGGGATTGACGACGAATGTCTTAACACTCTACTCGTTTTAAATCTTTACAACTTCGCTTATATATTTTCATTTCTTTTATACATTATAATATACATTTACTCTATCATCTTGTCTTGTATTATGTCTTCAGTAAATCTTGTGATATATTGTATTTATAGCTACTATATAATTTGTAATGTGTGGATTATTTTTTTATGTTTTTCTTGTTCACTTTATATTATTAAAAATTTTAATTAAAGAGCCCAAGCAATTCATGGTCAGAATTACAATAAAAATAAATTATTGTTATTGTTGTTTTTATTATTATCATAATCGATTATAAACTCAATATTAATAATTTATAAAGTTTTTTATTAATAGACATCAATTATAATTTATATTTATCGTATATTTGTGTAAATAACAAGATTTTAATAATAAAAGAGTATATAATATTATACCTGTTATACTCCTTATTCCACAAGAGACGTTTAAAAACTACACTGATATTTTTAGTGAAATAAATTATTAAGTATATAATAGGGCATGAATGTCAATAAGTCAAAGATTTCTCTGATCTTGAATAATCATGAGCTTGTAATTGTTGTTGTTCTTACGAAATTTCATTACTTTGTTTCATTTAATTTTGCTCTTACTATCCCAAGGTCAAAACATAAACTTACAAAAATAATAATATCGATGTTATAATTTTTTTTTTTAAACCCAAAAATTACTTAAAAAATTTTCAATTGTTAAAAAATACATTTATTACCCTCTTAATTGCAATTGATTGATTATTCTTATCATCAATGGTCTCAATTTTAAAATTCATTTAAAATACAATTTCAAGGCCTAATAATTACATTATACAGGGATATACAAAATAAATTTAAAATATAAGCTAATTTTCAATGTTATAATAATTAACTCTACAATATATGATACTTAAATATAGTAACAATAATGATAATTAACATATCCGATAAATAGCAACAAAGACTGCAAGTGCATTGTAATTCAAAACATAAATAACTTAATATTAATTGAAAAATTATAATACACACACCTTATTAAGGTGAATTATATAATGATATGTTATTGTATTTGTATATATAATAGCACAATTTTTTATGTATACTAAAACTTTTAACACTCAACACACTAAGTAGTAGTCACGCATCAATGATGTAGCAAAGCTAATTAGTATTTTTAAATTAATCAGACACGTATTTATTTTCTTTTTTTTTTTTTTTCTTCTACTTAATACAAGTACAATCAGGAGGCCGTACACCTTTCACGTAGTTAACTCAGTGATTAATATAAACTGGTGGCAATGACAGTAAATAAAATATCAACTACTTTTAAATTTATATATTTTAAAAATGTACTCAAGATTATAATTTAATATCTAACATTAACTTTATCAAACATTAAATCTTGATTAAACCCTTAATTAAATATATATTTAGTAATATATTAATTTAAAAAAAAACTTGAAAACTCATATGATGTTTTAATTTACGACCGATAATTTTTTTGAGTGGTTAAAAATATATATAGTAAATAAAATGTATTTTTATATTTTTATCGCGGAAGATTGTTTGATCTTGGCACACTATTTACTGGTGCACTATATCCATGTCTATTCACGTGTCCATGGCCATATATACAAATATATATATATATATATACTGCGCGTGTTTGTATTTTTTGTATATAAAGACCTACTTATGATATTATTTTCAAGTACAAACCCGCGCGGTTTACTAACAAATTTACTTTATTTAAATATGTATTATAATATTGAGATTTGTGATCACAGAAAGCAGAAGTAACTTTATAATTGTATCAATCAATAAATAAATAAAAACAAACAACCAAACATACATATATATGTTATATGGTTAAGTTAGCTTTGATTATTATATATAAAAAATATATAAAATAAAATAATATTCCTAACCTTTATATATTATATATTATTATCTATTGTATTCAAATTTAGTTACAATGGTTGTTTCTAATGGATCAATTAAATTATAATAATATTAATAAGAATATAAAATAGTTTATTATTATTATTAAATAGTACCTCAAAAGAATTAGGAGATACATGGGAAGATTATGATGACCCAATATTTGGGATCTCGATTAAATTTATACAAACATCGAATTAACGATACCTAGTATAATGAAGAGTGATGAAACACTACTATCTGCGCCAGATTACAATCCAATATTAGGTAGTCCTTTTATAGAATCGACAACAGATTTAAATGTTAATAAATTATATCTTTTAACGCAAGAAAGTAATTTAGAGCCCTTGTCAAAAGAAACGATTTGAAACGATTAGAAAAAAATAATTTTAAATACTTTGAATATACATTACCAGTTGCATTTTCATGATCTAATGACAAAAATGCCAATACTCCTAAACGATAATTCATTGCCACAACTACGACATCTTCCTCAATAATAAAATTTGGTCCATATTCTGTACTATTAATATACCCAGTGATACATGCTCCACCATAAATCCATACCATTACTGCACGTAATTTTGCGTCATTTGAATTTATCCATACATTATATACTTAAATTAATTAATTTTTAAATAATAATAATAATAATAATAATAATAATAATAATAATAACTTTAGGTGTATAAACATCAAGATAGAGACAGTCTTCATTTCCGTCAAAATAATTTTCATCAGAATTCCATTGAGGACAAACACTTTATTCTTTTGTCGGATTCAAAACACCTTTCCAAAAGCTTTAATTTTATTATTGTTATTTTAATATTAATAATAATAATAATAATATAAAACTTACTTTAAATCTTAAATAACCGATTGGCCGTTTAGTATTATGGTATACCAGCGAAATTGGAATATTTAATTTTTTTTTACTACAGTCGTTACAATTTTTCCTTATACTAAACCTTTGTGCGTTTTTATTATTTCTGATGGTTCGAGTTGATAAAAACAATTAATTAATAAAAATAAAGTAATTAAAAAACTTAAGTACATATTGCTATAAATACTTATTATTATTATTATTATTATTATTATTATTATTATTATTATTATTATTATTATTATTATTATTATTATTATTATTATTATTATTATTGTTGTTTTTCTAATGGAAACAGGGAAAAGCTTTTATTGTTTAAATATTTAACAAACTTTGCAGAAAAAATTGTAATAATTTTTTTAAACATTTTCCTTAGTGTGTTATCATACTTTGAAAAAACCTTGTACAAAAGTAATACTCATTATTAACAAATATGTGTCGATAGCAAAACTATTAGCAGCTCAATTTAATTTTGTCTATAGAAAATGAAACATAGCATAATATATAATTATAGTCGAAACAATAATAATAATAATAATAATAGTAGAAAATATTTTTAAATTGATATAACTACACATGTAATATATGTAATAATTTTAAAAAAATTATAAATTATCGGTATTATTGTAGTAATATAAGTAACTGTGGTGATGATGATAATAATGAAAAAAAAAATTTTTTAAATACAAATTGCCTATAGATAATGTCATTTTCTATTTTATCAAACATTCATACCAATGCAGATTACAGAATCCACATGACATGGGTTGGGTTCAGTTGCATGGGTTATTTAATTTTATTTTTATTATATAGTATTAGGTTATTACTGAGCAGGAGCATTGGAGAAAGTTACTTCAGATTACTGAGACTGAGAATTTATTTAATAAATCAATAATAAAATATGAGTGGTAATAACAAAAATAAAAATAAAAATAGAGATAAAAGATCAATAATAGAAAGTGGTAAAAATCGTAAATTATGGGATCAACAAGAGAAATCAATTTTACTTAGAGCATTAAAAAAATATGGTTATACGGATATTGATAATATTGCTAAAGAATTTCCTTATAAATCATTAGCTGCTGTTAGAACAATGATTAATAAATTACATTTGGCGGCTAAAAAAAATTCAACTGTAAAAAAAGTACAATTAGACGAGTGGTTAAATTCGGGATTTTTTGATAGTACTGACACCATGATACCTGAAGCATTTAAATTTATATCAATATTTGAAAATCATCCAACTCCTGAACAATCTGCTGGTTGTGATTTCAGGTAATATATTTTATTATCGTTATGCTAATAATAATAATAATCATTATTATTATTATTATTATTATTATTATTATTATTATTATTATTATTATTATTTCAGATCATTGTATGATTTATTACATCGTACAACATTGGGACAACCGCCTGTTGATATAACACAGATGACCGTTGAAACATTATTTTATGTATTAAATAAAATAACACATGATATTTGGCCAAGTTGTGAAAAACAAGTTTGTGAATATGTCGAACGATTAGAACAAATTAGAACACGAAAAGTATATTCTAATTCACGAGTTAAATCTTCAAATAATCTTTATTAGTTAATAAATTATAATAATTATTTTAAAATAAAAGTAAAAAAAATTTTGTTTAAGATTAACATTTTATTTATTATTATATAATATTTAACAATACTTAATAATTTTTACCACCTTTTAATAATTACAATTGAACAATTTAAATGTGATAATTGATATATATATGTATAGTTTTTTTACCATTTTAATTTTTATATACAGTTATAAAATTATTTAATTAATTCGTTCTTTCACTTATTTATAATAAAATAATAATAAACCAATTATTAATTATTACTTATAATAATAATAATAATAATAATAATATAAATGAATACAACAATTTAGTGTTTTATATTAATTAAATTATTCTTGGATAATTAAGCTATTTAATGATTATTATTAATTTTTTAATATTTCCCAAGCGTCTTCTTCAGCTTTAGACGTTGCTGTTTTTTTAATTTTAAAACTATTATCGTCATTTTTACTATCAAAATCAATCAACGATGACTCTTTGTTTTTTATTATTTTTTTATCTTTAGTTTTACGTATTGTTGTTGATTTAGTTTCTGTAAGAATCTCGGAATTTCGCTGTGAATTATCCCAATCCCAGTCTTGTATTGATGAATTACTTGATCCACCACCACTTTTAAATAATTAAATAATTAAGAAATATAATAAAAAATAACTAAGTTAAATTAATATATTATATAAAATATTTACTTGTTACTTGAATTTGACATTAAGGAAGACTTTTCATTAGAGTAAGAATTTTGATAGCTATTTTGATAACCATCAGATTTTGCATTTTGATATTCATCATTTGATTGATGATATTGATATTGTGATTGAGATTGTAAATGTGATAATGATGATGATGACGAGGTTGATGAATTTGTACCAGAAATATCACCCCACCCACGACGTCCTATATCTCCTACCTATTTATTAAAATTATTAGGATTATTGAAAAATATTAAAATAAGTTAGTTAGTAAATTTTTATTGTTTATTAATTAATATATCTGAAAACAAAAAACATAATAAAATACCTTAGTAGCTAAACTATTAACTTGAGTAGTTACATCTTCTAATAAAGTACCATCACGTACCTAATTTAATAATAAAATAATAATAATAATAATAAAAGCAAATAATAAAATAAAATAAAACTTTACGACTTTTTAAATAAATTATAAATACAATTATATACCTTTTGTGTAGCCATACCACCAATTTTTATAGCATTTTCAGTGGCTTTACTTGCTATTTTGGTTGCTGATGATGAAAATATTGACCATCCCTACAATTAATGATTATAATAAAAACAAATAATGTATTTTATAAAAATTAAAGTTTGTTTAAATAATTACACTGGCTAACGAAGAAACAGCAGTATCAAAAAATTCTTGAGATGTACTTTTAGGCGGTGTTTCCATTTGATATCCAAATCCACCATACTTACCACCTTGATTCGGTGGAATATTCCTATTATTATTATTATTATTATTATTATTATTATTATTATAAAAGAAAAAGAAAATTTATATTAATAATATATTTACTAACTCTGGTCTACCGGCATTTTCATTTTGAACTCGTGCAAAAAATGATTCTGTTTGTGATTTAAATGCTGGTGAATTGAAATTATTTTGCTGATATAAACTTGCATTATTTATATCTTGTTGATAAGATGAAGATGATGAAGAACCACCACATGAAGAGTATGAATAGTTATTATCGTTACTATTATGATCTGAATATGATGGTAAAAACTCTTTAACATTGGCTTTATCAATACTCCAAGATTCACCTTTCGCTAACGTAGCAATCTAAAATAATAATAATAATAATAATTATTATTATTATTATTATTTTTTTTTATCTGAAGATAAAAAAATTATTTTCAATTACCTTATCACGATATAAAGCAGCTGCTTTAGTATTATACTTTTTGTTAATAGGCATCGAATCTTCCCAATCAGATTGTGATTCGAAAAATTCACGTGCGTTTTTATTTCCACCAACTTTCATTTTTTCCAATTCAGTATCTTTCCATTTGTCCATTGATATTGACCGTACGAATGAAAGATGAACACCAAGACCACGATGTTTGCCAGAACACTCTAAGCAAATCCATATTCCATATGTTACGGAAACCCATTGGGGATTATGAGCACCACATTCAAAACATTTCTGTAAATAAAAATATTATTATTATTATTATTAATTTATAAAAATTAAAATAGTTAAAAAAATATTTGCTACTGATACTGCAGCTTTTATTTTTATTAATTTACTATCATAATTATTGAATTCTTACATTATTTTCATTTTGAGGTTTCAATTCTCCCAAAGCTCGGCGTGTTCGAGGACTTGCCATTTTATTTAAAATAACAATATGTTGTATATTATTATTATTAAATTTATAAGAATCAAAAATTTTATCAGCATATAATGCCAAGTGTCACAACCAGTTTGTTTAAACGATGCAAGGAGGCAGGCCCATCTACTCCAATCATCCACGATGTCCACGACAATCGATGAAAACTATGAAAGCTAAGAAAACCAAGATAACACCAAGAGCAATCAGCAGCAACTAATTATAATCTACCTATATAACAAAGTACACAACTCTACTCTAATCTTACAATCATTTTATTTATTTATTTAGCCATTTATTTTTTCTGCTTTTTTCATCAATACATGATATATGCACAAGAGAGACAATTTATTTTACCTTCCACGTCAAGAAGTATGCTTTTTTTTTTTTTTTTTTTTTTTTTTTTTTTTTTTTTTTTTTTTTGTGAAATTTACCGGTAGATGTCGTAAACAACTGTGCTTTCCAAGGAAGTGAAGCAAAATCCCACTGGTCCTATTTTCTATATTTACCAAAAATAATTGGTAGCATTGATTATTAAGACCGATCTGGTATAATAAACTAATAAACAATTATCGGACAAATAAAAAATTATATCAAACATTGATGGACAAAAGACGGACGAAAGACGGACAATTTAATTGTTTATAACGAAATTTAAAAAATTAATTATCAGGTGGCAAGTTCAGAGAGGTCACTATAGGTACTATGCACTTATTACTATACAAAAATGCGCATTTAAAAAATTTTTCAATTAATAAGTCCATTTTTTATAAATATTATTTTTTTGATTATTTCCTCTAGTTATTTATAACTTAAAAATTGTCTGATGTCTACTATTCGCACTCGTCAATTTAAATTGAATCATTCTAGGGAATTAAAAATAATCAAATGGTATCTTTTTAATCACCAAAATTTTAGTTTTTTTATATTGCAATTATTTATAAAATTAATAACTATTTAAATCAATCAATCATCATTCATGATTATTAAAATAAATTATATAAAAAAATAATTTACATTTTAAGGCTTGTTAAAATTATAATTATAATTATGTAGATTATTTATCGTTGTAGTGTTGGTATATGAGAACCCCACCCAATCGTTGTTATTTGTGTAGACCTTGGTCTATATATATATATATATATATATATATATATATATATATATATATATATATATATATATATTTGGAGATTGTGGATGTGGGTGTGTGTGTGTGTCATGACAAATGCAACTTTAACTTCCGGCAAAATTCGGACTTGAGAGAAAAAGAGGGAAAGAGAGTGGACTTTAGTACTACCCAATAGATTTATTTTTCATGTTTTAACAACCAGTAACCAGTAACCAGTAACCTGCAGTAACCAGTAATAAACGTGCTGACCCGTCTAGTGCTGACTTTAGTATTGTACTCTACCACCATCGGCACCATCATCCCATCATCATCATCGTCGTCATCATAATAGCTGAAGCTAACCAACCAACTCAAAAGCTAAATTTAATACAACACTGTTTAATATTATTTTTAAATATAATAAAATCGACTTTCCTTTTTTAAATTACATTACTATTTGTAATTGCAATTTGCAGTCGTATAACTACGTGAGATCTATTTTGTTTGTCGTATGTCCATCCAGAATCTTAACACATTCGGTAAGTTATCAAATATATATATATATATATATATATATATATAAATATACACATATATATTATTGTATTATTTGATTAAATATATAAATTTATTCGCAATATTTAATATTGATATAAAAATAATAATAATTTTTATAAAATATATTTTGAAAGAACTTATTTCTTAGACATTGTGGTAGTGAATATATTTTATTTATTTTTGTCAAAATGGCGGATATGTTAGCGTCTTTCTTTACTTGCATCACACCACGCAATCGAATATTGTTTATTCATTGTTAAAATTATGAATAACTAACCAACTAAACAAATTATAATATATATATATATATATATATATATAAATAAATTTTCTTTTTTGCTTTAAATTTAAATTATTTTCTTTTTATTCTGTTTTGTTGTAGACCCCTTTGCAGATGCAATCAAGGGTTCAGATGATGATGTCCAAGACGGTCTCGTGCATATAAGAATCCAACAACGAAATGGTCGTAAGACCTTAACAACAGTACAAGGACTATCTTCGGAATATGACTTGAAAAAAATCGTACGAGCATGTAAAAAGGTAAATAAGTTTATTTTTAAATAATACTGTTTTTATACTGAAAAACTAAAATTATTTTATATTCTTTTTTTTTTTTTTTTTTTTTAATTTATATTTATTAATTTAATAGATTCAATAAAGCAATATTGCTAAGAATAGCTATACTTAGATATAGCCTTGCTCTACATTTGTTCTTTAGTCTATTTCATTACGATAAATAAGTTTATTGAATGCTGTTAAAATAGATCTTTGTCATCTACATTATCACTTGAACTTTTTTTTTTTTTTAAATCAACATTTATTACACGAAACTTAGTTTTAAGAGGTTTGTATTTATTGGAGTTATAAATTTTAATTATTACTATAAATAATGAGCAATAAATATTATAAATATTTTACAAATTTCACAATCAATAATTTGCGTTAAAATTAATATCAATCATTACACAATTAAATAATAACTAGTATTGTAGCAATTAAATTATCGTCTTTAAACTTATAATGAAATAAATAAATTCAATATAAATATTGAAATTAAAATTATTATATTAAAAAAAAATAAACTTGATTTATTAAAGGAGTTTGCGTGCAATGGGACTGTAATAGAGCACCCAGAGTACGGGGAGGTGCTCCAATTGCAGGGTGATCAACGTGAAAATATATGCCAGTGGTTAACTAAAGCAGGTTTGGCAAAGCCTGACCAGCTCAAGGTTCACGGTTTCTAAGTATTTAAGAATTACAACAACAACAATAACAACAACAACAACAACAACAACAGCAGCAGCAGCAGCAGACCAACTCCATGTCACCACTTAGAAAAAACTTTCAATTTCATTAGCACCATCCAATAATAATCACGAAATTATCTGTATCATTTAATTATATTACTTGTTGGTCTGTTATGATCAATTATACGCATATAATAAATATATATTTAAATATATTTCAATAAATAAATAAATAAATAAATAAATAAAATAAAATAAACGTAAAAAAAATAATAAATAAACTATTAAATAATTATAAAAATAAAATAACGTATGTTAATATAGACATCGGTAGTTTATGCAATCCGAACAATTTTTGTAAGACATTATAGGAAGCAATACTTGAACAGCCTTATGCTAGATAATCCGAGTATCACTTGAATTGTCACTACTTTGAATTTGATTATTGAACAAAAAAAAAACTATAATTAGATGAATTTTTGAGATTATTATACAAGTAGCCACAGATGGTAATCATTTTTGGTATTAGTTGATATGTATCTCGGCGCAATTGACGTGTTCAGAGAAATAACATTTCCATCTTTTAACAAAATAATAAAAGGAAAAAGGTTAAGTTTTCAATTGGGTTTCATCCCTGATTAAAAACTCCGATTAAAACCGCTGAATTCCGATTGACTCCGATCGACTCTGATTGGTTTCGATTGAAATCCGATAGACTTTCAATCAGAATTCATTGGGTTCAATCAGATTTTTTAATCAGGGATACTTTTTTCTAAAATTTATTTTATGATTCAATTTATTTATTTATTATTTTTTTTTTTTTTTTTTTTTTTTTACAATAAACTAAATTACACACTTTTTTTACTTTTTTGAATAGATTTTGTAAAAAGGAAATGTGTGAATCATAAACTCTTATTCTTTTTAATTTTTTCTATTATATAAACATATAAAAAAAAAAAAACATGCTTTTCCGCAACATAAAATTTGAAACTTTAATCTAGTTTTTAGTGTCTTTAAGAAAAATAAATTCAAAAGTTCAATTAACTCTGCTTTAACGCTATTACAAATAGTACATTTACTGTTTTTTATTTATTTATTTTACTTTTTTTTTTTTTTTTATATCTTAAAAAAAAAAATCGAAATCATTACCGTTCCCCTAGATAAATAAATTTGAATTCATTTTACTCAAAAATTAATGACATTTATTTATTAATTAATATTCCTGAATATTTTATGTTTAATCATTTTAAATATATATTTTTTTTTGGGATAGAGCAAAAAGTGAAAACAGTGAATTTTTTTTTATAGTCTAGTACATTATTCAAATTGTGGAGTGATAAAAGTGTTTACTTATATTAACAGGTAAAATTGTCTCAGTAATGACGTAATACAAATAGAAATAACTACAGTACAGTTTTATATTCATATTTATATATACTTTCTGATTTTTTTTTAAATTAAAGATTACGTAATCGATGAATTCAAGATGTAAAATATTGATTTTATAATTTATAATGAACGATATAGAATTAAAAATTTTATTTAAATTTTAAGCAACTAGTTTTCAATAATAGTGAAAATAACTTAATTAAGTTTGATAAATACAAAGACAAAATTACTTTTATTTATAAGCAAGCAATTTTTATACTTGAATAAATATTAAGTGGTTAAATGAAGGATATGTAAGTATATTAGTATAAATGTCTCACTGCATTAAACATATATTTTAAGTAATCGCGTAAAATGATTAAGTAACAACAGCAGTCAAGAGTTTAAGTTAAAATTCCGAATGATAAAAAAATAAACCTATAGTGTGTATAGTATAGCAATGTAGGATTAGTAATACAACAACGGGATTTAACAACTTACAATCTTAAATATATATATATATATACACATTATGTTATACAAAATCTCATATGTATGTACTATATACATAAAAAGACAAGTAAAGAGACAATGATAATTCCGATAAAGAAAAAAATTTATAAGGGTTTTTTTTATCCCATAAGTAAGTAGCAAAGTAGCATAAGTGTGATTCACCATTTTTACCATTATCTCTGTGTATATGACATTTGTATACATTTACAGAAGCTAAATCAGCAAAAAGACCAATGACCATTCTCCACGACTTGTCTATATATTCAAAATTGTCCAAATAAACTGTCTTGTTATCATTATTATTGATATTTAGATTAGATGAATTTAAAATTCCTTAAAATAATAATTATATCCGTTGATTTAAAATTCCGTAACGTCTATTTAAAGTACATTCAATCGCCATTTACATTATTAATTATTATAAAAAAAAATAGCAACCAATGATTAAATATGAGCGTACCGAGTGAATTAAAATTTTCCCGCGTCACTACACTTATCGATACAATGTATAAATTTAATATATAGTATAGTATCTCATTGATATTTACAAATGCAACAACAACAACAACAACAACAACATAATAACTAATTTATTAACAATTGTCGTTAGTAATTAATTTAAAAATATTAAAATCAATTTTTTAAAAATTATAAAACGACTTGGTCATTTCCGGTGTTTTTAAAAAAATGGCGGGAATGTATTCCACTATTCTTGTATATGATGTTAAAATAGTTGTCAGATGTCGCAGTGCTCGAATTAAATTTTACCTACGTATATGAGAACTTATGTACTGCAAATACATACAATATATGTAGCTATCATACATACATACATACATACATACATACATACACACACGCACACAAGTTTAAAATTAAATATATATATATATATATATATACATTGATATAGTATGTATATGTTGTATGCATGTAATCTATTAACCCACAATGCATTTCACTGACGGCATGTGCCTTTCAGAGTGTCGGCCATTTTGTAGTTTCCTCGAGAAATAGGTGTATTGAGTTGATTCCTTCTTCTTGGTAAGAAATAAATTTATAACGAACGTTTTAACGATAATAAAAATCATTATTATTTAAATTAGTAAGTTTAACAATAATTGTTAATAAACAAAATTCACATTATCGTGATAAATGTTTTCATGTGTACAATAACGCGTAACAATAAATAATAATTAAAATAACATATAGTATAAATAATTAAAAAAAAAAAAAGAAAAAAAAACTTATATATATATATGTATGTATATATATTTATATATATATACATAAATTTTAATAAAATAAAAAATCATCAGTTTAAAAATTAAAATGATAAAATATGGTGTTTATTAAATGTGTAATCAACGACTACGACTGAGACCCTAAATATTACGAATTACAAACGACTAGCTTAAACTCTCTAGTAAAGTTAGTACTTATTATTTAATTATTTACTTATTATTATTATTATTATTATTATTATTATTATTATTATTATTATTATTATTATTATTATTATTATTATTTACTTTTATTTGTTCAATTTTTATAATACTAAATTAATATATATATATATATATATATATATATATATATGTATATGTATGTATGTATATGTTTGTGTGTGTGATTATTAAGTAATAATGATAGTTGGTAAATTTAAACTAATAACTAAAAATTTGAATCCATTATCGTGTTACAAATTAATCAATCCATACGTTTTGTAAATTTAGTAGTTTTATGTATAATACATGTTGCAAGTAGTCTGTCGTGTGCGTGTGTGTGTGTGTGTGTAAGAGTATATTTATGCATGTGTGCAGATACATTTATGTATATATATATATCTATATATTATACAATCGGGTTGATTTTACGTGGTTTATTGTAAAAATGAATGGTGATATGTATATATACATATGTATACATAAATATTATTATTATTATTATTATTATATGGCATAGGTATTGAGTGTGGTACTTCCGTAGTGGTTGTCACCTTTTTAAAACACTGATTGCGTGCGGTGATCATTACACATTAAAAGAGAGCCCGGCCAAACGTCTCACTCTATATTTGGCCAGTCCTGATATCATCCAACATATTGCATATCTTGTCCATACATATTAACAATTTATCATATTGTCGCCAATGCGTTTAGTCTACAACGACGGTACTAGATATTATTGCACTTTTTTTTATCAACATATTTTTAATTAACGTAATTTCCCATTATCATCATCATCACTATTTTTACCATTGTTGATCCCATATCATTACCTATTATCAACATCTATATTTCTCGATATTTATTCATTTATTTATTATTATTATTTATTTATTTATTTTTTTTTTCCATTGAAAAAAATATCGAAAAATATTATTTATTACGCTGTAAAGAATAGGAAAATTCAAACGTAATAAAATAACTTTAAAAAATTGAGCGGTTAGTTTATTTATAAATAGTCAACAAAAAAACAATTTTTATGATAATTTTTCTTAGTTAATTGTGTTAATATGTTTAAATTTAAGATTGATAATGATTAACAGTTTAGCACAATACTCACTAAAATATAATTATTAGTTATGATTATTTTATTATTTACAAAAAATAATATATTATACACGATTAATTAAAATGAAATATGTAAATTTCGAGCTTAAACAACAAAATAATATTGGTATAAAAATATAAGAAAACAAATTTTAAATAAATTTAAGATATTATGGTAAAAATAATAATATTCGTTATTGTATTATTTTTTCATTTTAAGGTTACGTGTACATGAATGGGGACATCGGGAAGCTCCCACCAGGGGCGGTTTACTCAGCCACCCCTGAATCCTTGGGTTCTGTCAGAGGTACAGTCGTTACAAATACCTCGAGTTTAGATTACAGTATCATGAACGGAGGTCCAGTAACTGGTGAACTGATGCTTAACCCAGTCACTATGGGTGCTGTTGAGCCTTCATCTCAACATTCGATGACAGGATTAGGTGGTACTCTTGGTGCTGCTGTTACTGCTGCTGATGGTGCTGATACTACGAGTAGTACTAGTAGCAGTGGTGGTGGTGTTGGTGGATGTATTCCGTCTATTTCTACTCCTGCTACAGCTGTTGCTGGTGCTCTAGGCGTTGGGGTTAATGTTGGTTATGCTCCTGTTGAAGTTGCTCCTCTAGATGTTCAAATATCATCAGGATTAATGACAGATTTACCAACATCTGGCATTCCACTAGATCAACTTAAACAAATGCTTTCTTCACAACTTGAATATTATTTTTCTAGGTACTGACTCTAATTATTTTAATAAATAAATAAATATAACAAATTATTTTTTTATGAAAATTAAAATTTAATTACTTTTTTTTCCATGTATTACAGAGAAAATTTAGCAAATGATACATATTTATTATCACAAATGGATAATGATCAATATGTACCTATATGGACGGTTGCTAATTTCAATCAAGTTAAAAAATTAACGAAAGATATTAAATTGATAACTCAAGTGTTGCGTGAATCGCCAAATGTACAAGTCGATGAGGAAGGACAAAAAGTTCGACCTAATCATAAACGCTGTATAGTTATTTTACGTGAAATTCCAGACAATACGCCACTGGAAGAAGTTAAAGTTTGTATATTATAATTATCCAATTAATTATTATAAGATAATATTAATTATCAATATTTTTATTTTTATTAGAATTTGTTTTCGGGGGAAGGATGCCCAAAATTTATATCATGTGAGTTTGCACACAATAGCTCGTGGTATGTTACTTTTGAATCTGATGAGGATGCCCAAAAAGCCTACAGGTTTTTACGTGAAGAAGTTAGAGAATTTCAGGTAAAATTTTATTATTATTTTTATAATTTATCTTTATATATTTATTATTTACACGCATAAAAAATTAACCAACATTAATTTCAATGATCAAATTCTCTATGTAACAAAACAATATTAATCTACAAATATTAACATTTGTGATAAAACGTTTGATTTTATTTGATTATAACTTAATATGCATTTTTATTTATCTACAAATTTTTATATGTATATAAAACAAACTCATGAATAGACAGAAAAAAAAACATGGCCTTTGAACTCATGAGTTTGAGCTGATAAATAAGTTTATCAATGAAATAATAAATATTAAGTTACAAAAAAAAATTAAATAAAAATTTTTTCTCAAATAAATATATATACATTGTATATATTTAAAAAAAAAAATTTTTTTTTTTCTTTATGTCAACAGGGAAAGCCTATAATGGCACGCATAAAAGCTAAACCAATGAATAGGCTACCAATTCCTACGGTGGCTGGAGTTAGTGGAATTAAAAATGGCTTCCGAACTCCACCACCACCACCACCAGTTTTTGATCCAAGTAGTTATCCACCTGGTCAACAACGCTTCCTATACACAAATGGCACTACCATGCCACAAACTACTATACCGCCATACCCTAATCAAATACAGGTCTACGTAAGGATTTATTTATTTTTATTTTTTTATTTATTATTAATCTATATTGTAAACAGTTATTTATTTAAATTATTAATAAATTAGCATCAACCGTTTTATACTCCATCGATGATGCACTGGGGTCCAGCAAGTCCGGCTTATTTTGACATGACCAGTGTATTTACAATGAATGGAATGACACCGCACAATTCATTTAAACCTCACACAAGATTTAATCCACGAAATAGGTATATTATTTATTGTTAGTAATACTAACTACATTTATTCATTTTTTTATTATTACTATTACTATGTTATTATTATTGTTATTTCTTTATAGAAATAAACATAGAAATGGATCTGATAGAGGTGCTCCGATGGATAGTGGTATGTTACACATGGGTCGTTTAAATCATCCACCAAAATCAAACTCCAGTAGTATGCATAGCAACAACAACAACAACAACAACAACATCAACAACAACAACAATAATAATAATAATAATAATAATAATACAAATAACAACAATAACAGTAACACTAATAATAGTAATGGAAATCCAATGTCAACGACGACAATAACAACAATAGCTGCTGCTACAGCAGCAATTACAACAGCAACAACAACAACAACAACAACAACAACAACAACAACAACAACAACAACAACAACATTACCAGTTTCAACGTCCAACTATTCACCATCTTCAAAATCAACATCTTACCATCATCATCATTCGCTTCAACAACAACATCACCAACAATCAAGTGGCACAAAATTCCATTCATCATCATCATCATCATCATCGTCGTCGTCATCATCATCATCATTATCATCCCATAATCTGTCAACATCAGGTGTTGGTGGTGATAGCAGCCACTATTCTGGTAGTAATATTCCCAAAGTCACGTTGCATGACAATGACTCGTCATATCATCATCATCATCACCATCATAATTATCATCACCATCATCATCATCATCATCATCCTACTGATGGTTCAAGTAGTGATCGAGGTGGTGGTGGGGATCGTGATAATAGAGGAGAACGCGATAGAGGAGGTAGTGGTGGTGGTGGTAATAGTAGCAGTGGAGATCGTGATCGAGACAGAGGTGGAGGTAGCTTACAATATTCACGTCATCGTATCCACCGCAGAACCAAAGATCAAGACAGTTTTATATCGAAAAGTAATAATACATTGCCATCAATACGTGAGGGTAATCATTCTGGTGCTAGTGTTGGTACCAGTGGAAGTGGAAATGTAAGTGGAGGTGGTTCTGGTTCTGGTTCTGGTTCTGGAATTGATAAAATTGATAGAGGTGATAGAAATGAAAGAAGTGGATTTGGTGGTAATAGTAATAATACTACTATGACATCTAATAATAATAATCATCATCATCATCACCATAACAACAACAACAACAACAACAACAACAACAATAATAACATTAATAATAATAATAATAATAATAATAATAACAATGGCAGCATCAATAGTAGTAGTAATAATAATAATAATAATAATAATAATAATAATAATAATAATGCGCATATAACATTATCATCATCATCGTCATCGTTATCGTACAACAATCGTAGCGTTGTACAATTTGATTTGGAAGCTACGGCATTTCCGCCATTACCTGGTTTAGATTCTGATTTGATAAAATCACACAGTACAACGAGCGAATTAAGTACAGTGATTGATCATAGTAGCAGTGGTAGTAATAGTGGCGGTGGTGGTAATAATAATATTAACAATAATAATAATAATAATAGTAATAATAATAGCGGTTGTGTTGCTGTAGGTGGTGGTGCTGCTGCTGGTAATGGTGGTGGTGGTGGTGGTGGTAGTAATAATAATAATATTAACAATAATAATTGTAGTAATAGCAGTAATAGTAATACTAGTGGTGGTAGTATTGTTGTTGTTGGTTTACAATCACAAAATAGGCTGTCGGATGTTGTTAAAGGTACAGCTAAAATAAAAAGCACAAAAGATATGATGATGTTTATATCTAAGGATCATATTGGTCCGGCATCATTATCTTTGTCGTCGTCGTCGTCATCGTCATTAATATCATCAACGTCATCAACGTCAACGTCATCGTCCTCGTTGTCGTTACCCACTATGACAACTACTGTAAATCAATTAAATAACAGATCAACTAGTCCAGGTTCAATAACTAGTGGAGCTGCTGGTACAGCTGCTGGTGTTCCTGTTGCTGGTATTGCTACTACTGCTACTACTGCTGCTTCTACTGTTATACCTGGTTATTTAATGGGCAACACTACAGTTGCTAATATAGTTATAACTGCAAGTGGATTAATTACATCAAGTACTAATATTGTTACTGGTGGTTCAAGTAGTGTCGCTACAGATATTATATTCAGCACTGTCACCCTCACTCCCCCGTCATCACCTGATAAGTGAGTATATATATATATATATATATATAATATACCAATTTAAATTACTTCATTTAAAAAAGAAAAAAAAATTATCCAAATTAATGAAATTTTAATTATTAAATTATTAAAAGTTTTAATAAGTAAGTTTAAATAAATAATATTTAAAAATAATATGAAAAACATTAACCACTAATAGATCTATTAAGACTGATGACACAAACATGATGGTGAACGGTGTAGATGAGGCCATAAGTACAAAAACACATGCTGCTGAAAAGTCTGAGCCAGTAATGAGGTGCAATTGTAACATGCCTAGTGTCCCACAGAATCCTCCTCAGTCACAAACAGGAGTGGCCTCAGCCTATCCTTTAGTAAGTTACTTTATTATTATTATTATTATTATTATTATTATTATTATTATTATTATTATTATTATTATTATTATTATTATTATATATCAAGTAAAAGAATTTACTCAATTAAAGTAATGGGTGAAATAAATTTTGATTATTTTTGTTGTTTACAAAAATAAAATTGTTTTAATGAGATATTTTTTTTCATCTAAAAAATAAACTAAATTATGATATATATATTATTTAGGACATGAACAGGCCAAGCTATGCCCAAGTAGCTCAACATTGTCGCGAGCAACCTTGTACAAAACACAAAATAGATGAAAAAGATGCAATTGAATAAGCCAATATGTAAGTTTATTATGTATCTAATTGATATTATTATTCGATTATTTAAACAATTGAGGCTATATTATGAATATGATTATTGATTATGGTAAATTGCTTTATATATATAATTGTATTTTTATATACTTTTAAATTAACGCCTTATTAATTTATTTTTATTGATCTTAATGAAATTATTGTCGTTGTAATTTGGTGCTTAATATTTTTTTCAGGCATTACTGCTATCGGTGAAAAAAAAACTCAACATTTTGCAGTCATCATTTTTTTATTTATTTATTTTTTTGTTTGCTTTTTTTTATCAATTGAAAGAAAATTAATAATAATAAAGAAAAAAATAAAATGAAAAATAAGGAAAGTGATTTATAACTAGGTTGTACAAGCCGCGGCGGGAAAAATAATAACTTTTTACACTGTACAGTAACTTTTCCTATTATTATTATTATTATTATTATTATTATTATTATTATTATTATTATTATTATTATTATTATTATTATTATTATTATTATTATTATTATTATTATTATCATTATTATTTGTTAATATTGAATTATAATCAAAACATATTATTAAAAAGTAATAATAAAAATATTGGAAAACATAAGACAAAGAATATAGAGAATTTGCTTGAATTTTTTAAGGAAAATAGAATATAATAATAAAATGAAAACAATTGCGATTGCTGATGATATAATACATTGGTTTAATACTAAAATTAAGTTCTGTGATTCTGGCAGTATATATTTGTTAGTTTTTAGTAACAAATTAAATGGATAACTAATTTAATATTAATATTAATAAAATAAGCTGTTAATCATTAATACGATTATCTTCATCCTTCCTATTACGGTTATAATTTAAAAAATAATCGAGAAACTAGAAGTATCTTTGGGGGAAAAATAAAAATTTTAATAATAATAATAATAATAATAATAATAATAATAATAATAACAATTTTATTTAGCTTTGTGCCAAAATCCAAAATTACCAGGACAGAGTGCATAATCTTAAGCAACGAATGTGTTTATTTAAAAAATAAATATAAACTATTTAAAATTTTTGTTGAAAAAATATAAGTTAAGAAGAAAAGAAAATGAGAGTGAGAGGAAAAAGAAAAAGGTAATGGAAAACAATCAACGAAATTTAATTCAAATATCTAGTATTTTTTCGTGTTAATATAATTTTATTTAAAGTGTGAGAACTCACTTTTTGCTTCATTATTCATATTATTATTTACTTTTTTTTTTCCACTTAATATTATAAACAAAAAATACAACCCCTCATACTTATTAACTTATATAATGTTCTTTTCTTCTTATGTTTAATTGTCTGAAATTTTTTTTCTTGTCTTGTTCACTAACGGTTGATATAATTAAATTTAATTTCATTTTTTTCTCAAAAACACATATATTAGAATTATATGTAAACATTCAGATTAATAAGCATAAAGAAAAAAAAATATTAATTATGAAATATGAAATACCTAATTGTTTTTATTTTAAACATCATCATATATTAATATTTACGAGAAGTAATGGTACCAATGACTTCCATAATATTTATAGATGCTGAATAGTTAATATAAGAATATTTATAATAATAAGTAAACATTTTTATGAATATTTATTATCATTTGGTTCATAAATTTTATAATTGAAGTATCTATTGTGACAAAAAAATATGTACTGTTTACAAAGTGAGAAAATATTGATTAAGATAACTTTTTTTTTTAATAATAAAAATTATTTTCTTAAACAAATTTTAGATGATAATAAATAATAGAAAAAAAGCTAATAATATCTTTAAAAACGGTTTTTTTTTTTTTTTTTTTTTTTTTTTTTTTTTTTTTTTCCACTTTTTAAGACACATTATCAACTTTTATAATTACCTTATAAAGTTATTTTGTTATATTAAGACTTGCTTGTTACTTGATTTGTATTAAATAAAACATAGTATAGATTTTTTTTTATATTTATTTTAGAATACAAAAAAAAAATAAATGATATTCAATTGTTAAATTAACAAATAATGATAAGAAGATATGGAGAAAAAAATTAAAGATAATAATAATAATAATAATAATAATAATAATAATAATAATAATAATAATAATAATAATAATAAGAAATGAAGTTTAGCAATTACGCTTTGGCAAAGAATGTAATGTAAGACAATGTCGATGCGGTTTACGGTTTATTTGAGCACACAATTAAGTGCCTCAAGTGTTAATGTATATTATAGAAGCTTGGCTTTAGGTGTTATTATATGATTATTATATGTAAACTACATATTAAATTTAAATCTTAAGATTAGTAGATAATTAAGTAAGGAATAAATAAAAAGTGCGCATATGATATATTTGTTACAGATATGCGTGCAGAATTGAACTATAAATACGAATAATATAACAATAATAATAATAATAATAATAATAATAATAATAATAATAATAATAATAATAATAATAAATATAAATATTTTAGTTGCTATTGATAATTGAAATAATGACTATTTTGAGTTGAATGCTGCGTTGTTTTTTATATTCGAAATTGAATGATATATTATTATGTAATCACTTATACTAAAAGTAATAAATGAAGATAAAGATAATGTGTAATTAAAAGTGAAAAGAATTGTCAAGATACTAAAATAAGTTATCATATATCTGACTAACGAATGAAAACTATATATACGTGCCTACCTTGCAAACTCATCTCGCTATTATAATGATACAAAGTTACCGAATTACATGTTGATTGTAAAAAAAAAAAAAAAATAAATAAATAAAAAAAATAAAAAAATAAAAAAAAAAATAACCACAACAAAAATGACAAAAAAATAAAATAAAGTAGAAAATCGTAAAAATTAATTGGTAGATTTAAGAAAAAGTAACAAAAAAATAAGTTTGTAATATAAATTTAATGTAGTAGCGTGGATAATAATTGAATGTTGTGAAGGCATTTAATCCCAGTAAGTTTCATGATGATAGTGAGAAAAAATTTTTAGATATTATTATACATACATAATGATAATCATAATAATAATAATAATAATAATAATAATAATAATAACCGATATTATTAATATTAATATTATAAACAATTAAATAATCACGTATAGTATGAAAACGAAAGAAGAAAAAAAAAAAAAATAACCATAAATTGACGTTTGAAAAAAATTTTGTCCAGTGCATGACTTATTATAATAAACAATGTTATCTATTGTAAACGATTATTTGTGCGATTATTACTTAAATTTTTTTTTATTGAATAATGAAATTACTAATATTACTAGCGCTGTATGATAGTATTTAATTATTTTTTCTCTTATGAAGATACCATATAAAATTTAAAAATTTGTAAACTAATAAATATCACTACATTACTTTTACGTAATATAACCACCAGTTGTGGAGTGTTTCAAACAATATATGAATAATCGCTTTAGTGTTGTAGTTTAATGATAAAAGATGTACCTCTTTTTTTCTACATTATTATTATTATTATTATTATTATTATTATTATTATTATTATTATTATTATTATTATTATTATTATTATTATTATTATTATTATTACTCATTAGTAATCACAATATCGTAACTATTATTATTATTGTTTATTTAAGAAAAAAAATACTTGTAAAAATTTCGAACAAACAATTTTTTGATCTTAATAAATAAAAAGAAACGAAAATAATTCAATTTATTGTAATTATTATTAATATTATTATTTATCAATAATCAACATTAATAATGAGTAAACATATTAACTTGAGCTAAGTGAAAATATGATGAATACAATTACTGAAGACGATAATGCCTTGAATCTGAGACGATTAATTATCAACTCAATTATATATAGATATATATCTATATATCTAAGTAACCAAATAAACTTCCACAATCTTTAAAATACTTTCCATTATAAATATGTATAATAATAATCAACAAAAAATAAATCAACCATAATAACAATATTTGAAAAAATACAGTTTAAATAAATTATTGATTAATGCCATCTATTATTCATAATATTGTAATAATAATAAACGTCTTCTTAAAAATAGACCGGACAAAACGTTTTATCTATAAGTAAGATAAGAATAAAAATAATCGTAATGAATATTACTAATGAATAAAAAAAAATTGCAAAAAACGATAAAATGTTCTTAATTTAATATTGTCCATGTTTCATTTATAATGATCCGATTGATGAAATAAAATAAAATAATAAACGGTTTTTTTACGAGTTATGAACTGGAACATTTTATTTATCGTCAATATTTTATTTAATTACTAATAATAGTAATAATAAATATTGTTTTAATCACAATAGAGAGGAAATAAAGATAAAAACAATAGATATATTATATAAAATAAATATAAGTTTATTAATTGAATAATTAAAAAAATATGCACTCAGTTTTACAGGCCATGGTTCTGTTTTAGAAGGAACTTGCCTAGAAAGTCTGAAATATATGTGT
Source organism: Microplitis deprimator (assembly GCA_964016945.1). Taxonomy (NCBI): domain Eukaryota; kingdom Metazoa; phylum Arthropoda; class Insecta; order Hymenoptera; family Braconidae; genus Microplitis; species Microplitis deprimator. Next base: position 16,439,058 of record OZ024716.1, read on the forward strand.
ATTATATTTAATATTAATATAATAGATATTTAAATAATTAATAAATTGCGCGTAAAGTAACAAACCTTACAAAGAAAAAAAAATAATGAATCAAGAAATGAAACAAATGAAGAAATATGATAATAATATTAATAATAATAATAAACTATCATTGATATACATGAATATTATTATTAACACTTAAAAACTGTTGATAAATTTTTGAATTTGAATATTACCGTTTTAGCTACTGGTTTTTTAGCGCTTTATTTTAGAATTTATTTTTAAATGTCAAGACAAATAATATTAATAAATAATTGATTAAAAATTAAAATTCTAACCAAGGGTCACTTATCGCGATCCCTCGCTCTATATATATATATATATATATATATAAAAATATATATATATATATATATATATAAATATCAAATTATGAATTTAATTAAGATATATTGTAATTAAGCAACACAAACATGAACGATTAATATTAATGATTATATATATATATATATATATATATATATATATATATATATATATATATTCTTTTTTTCTTTCTTACTTTGAGAATTATAACTTAAAATATGTAAATTTATAATTTTGAATAATAAATATTGGAATATTTTTTTTTTTTTTATAAACAATTATAATATATAAAGTTTGAAATTGTTGTATTTTATTTACTAATAAATTTATATCAATTACCAAAGTGAATATAACATTTAAATGTTACTAGTTGTAAATCTCTCTTTTTATAATAAATTATTATAAAAACGTTGTTATGTTTAGCAGCATATGGAGTAGTTCTCTGAACTATTGAATAATTTATTTATTTATTTTATTTTTATATCATTCGTTTTTTCTTATAACTAATACCGTACAAAAAAAAAGTAAAATAAATTATAGTATTAGATGCGGCCTAGAATTAAAATTAATAAAGAATAGAAAGCAGGGATTGTATAGAGAAAAAATATAAATAATTTTTAAACGTTACAGTTTTTATTATTATTATTATTATTATTATTATTATTATTATTATTATTATTATTATTATTATTATTATTTCGTTTTTTCGTTATTAATATGGAATGGATTTGAAAATCTAAAAATAACGATATTAATAATATTTCACTATTAATTTAGAGAATACACTTGAAAGAAAATACTGCCGATATTTTTTAACAAGTGAGACTGACAGATTCTTTCGGTTAATGATAAGATTGGATAAGATTGAAGCTTAATTATAAAATTTGGTTAGTATGGCTTAATTATTATTATTATTATTATTATTATTATTATTGTTGTTGTTACTATTATACTAATACAGATAAACATAATAATAAGTTACATTTTAATGCCTGGTAAAAATTACTATTAAATTTCATCTCTATACTTAATTTATTTGGATTAAATAGTATAATTATATGAATATTGACGTCGACTCAATTATTTATTAAGAATTAGATCATTTCAATAAAATTAATTTTTCGCACCGTATTAATGTACATTAGCGGTTTATTTAAAAAATTAAAATATCCTTGTAAGTAATAACCTTATAAATATAAACATATATTTTATAATAATAATATTAAATGAAGAAAAAATTATGTTTGTTTGATAACCTGTTAATTGTATGTTAAAAATCAGTATACTGCAATTAATTAATCGCCAGTGAAAAACATTTTTATAGATTTATTTCAATGTTGATCGATTAATTATTTTTAAAAAATTTTAATTTTATTTGAAAGAAAGAAAGTAGAAAAAAATATTATATAAATTCTAAAGAAACAAGTGTAAATGATAAATGATTATTAATTAATAATTTACTGTAAAAACAAATAATTAATTTTTTTTAAATCCAATAGAAAAATGAAAAATGGTATTGATTTATTGTTATAATAAACCAATATCCTAGTTATGATAATTTAAACAATTTCATAGCTGATGAAAAAAATGATAACAAAAAATGTATAAACATTAAACAATTAATACAATGTTATAACAATTTATGATAACGAATTTAAATTATATAATAAACTAAGTAATTTGCAATGATAATATTACTTTCACGTGATTGTCGAGTTGTTTAAAATTTTTTTTCTTGTTTGTGTATCTATAAAATATTATAAGTGTGCATAAATGATTGCACCCAAATTGTAATGATATAAGATTAAATAGTTGAGCTCGAAAAAATTGTTGTGAATACATTTTCGAGCTCTTCGAGATCGAAAATACTTTTGTATTCCTTTGTTTTCGAAAAAAACTGTTTTTTACCATTTTGTCTGCAACGATATCTCTCGAACGAATTGACCGATTGAGACGGTTAAGGTGGCAATCGACGCGTTTTATTACGTTCTACAGCTGATCAGATTTTGAAATTGATTTATCTAGTCGTTTTTGAGAAATTTCGAAAATACTAGAAAAAAATTTTTTTTTTCAATTCTTTCGACAACGGTTTCTCTTGAACGAATAAACCGATTTTGATGGTTGAGGTGGTATTCGACGCGGCTTATAAAATTTTAAAGCCCAGTTGATTTTGGAATCAATCCATCGAGCATATTACAAGTTATCAAAAAAAAACATTTTTGAAAAAATTTAATTTTTGAAATATCTCTGAACGCGCCCTACCGATCAAGCTCAATTTTTTACAGCTTTTAGATACTGATAAGCCGCGTCGAATGCCACCTTGACGATAAAAATCGGTTCATTCGTTCAAAAGTTAAAGATATTTACATACATACATACATAGACTCGGACATCATCTTGAAATTAGTCAGAAGAGCTTCCTAGAACCTCAAAACGTCAAGATCTCTTAGAAATTCGATTTTCGAGAGCAATACTTTGTACATATTCTTACTTATGTGTTAATTCTTATAATTTTTTCCCTGCTTAATATTTTTATCTTTATTATTATTATTATTATTATTATTATTATTATTATTATTATTATTATTATTATTATTATTATTATTATTATTATTATTATTATTATTATTATTATTATTATTATTATTATTATTATTATTATTATTATTATTATTATTATTATTATTATTATTATTATTATTATTATTATTATTATTATTATTATTGTATAATTAAAATTCAATGAATAACTTTTTCTCATTGCAGATTAAATAGATATATTTATTATTGTCAATTATTGGACACTAGTATACATTATCATGATGCAATTATATATGACACTCACGTATATTGTGTGTTTATATATTAAGCAGAAGCATTTTAACAAGTACACACATTATGCTAATAGTGCATATGATAATTAAGCAAATAATTAACAATATTATATTGAATATTTTAAATAATATAATATTTTTTTTTTTTTCATATGTTATACATTTATTATTTCTATTTATTTAACGTAATCGATTGAGAATATTAGGATCTGGATGATATTCTTGATTATTGTCAATGGAACCTACAGAAGGAGTCTCTATATTTTTAATATGATCGATGTTCGGGCTTTTATCACCATCATCAGTATCCGATGATGAGGATGATGATGATAGGTCATGTGTCAAGTTAATTCCTTGAGTCAAAAGACTTGTTATTTTTTCTACATCGACGGTATCATCTTGCTCGTGAATTTTTTTCAATGCGTTTGATACAATACAAAGATCACCTCGTAATTCACTAACTAATGCTGTTATTTTTTGTGCATCAGTAAGTACTTCAACAGATTGGGTATATGCATTATAACGTAGACCAAATGGACGTTGTATCTCATTAGCGAATGCTCTAATTAATTTCAAGTCTATTATATATTAATCAATTATATATCTATATGAATATATTATTATTTTTTAAAATTACCTCATTTTTTCTTTTGCTTCCTCAATACTGTCAGTATAATAATAAGCATTTTGGTAAGATGTAATAACACATTCTTGTTTACATGTTACATCAGGCTCAAAACGAAATATTTTATCTTTAGTCTCCAATACATGTTTCATTTCTGCAACCGATGATAATAATCCAGCTCCGTAAATACGTAAATCACCCTCTTGCTTACATAATCCAAATTCCACAGTAAAAAAGTAAAGCTAGTGATGAAAAATAATTATTTATTATTACTTATATAGCAAAATTTATTTAACTTAAAAAGTTTTTATAATAACAGCATAATTACAGTTGCTAATTTATTAATATCATCATCAGAAGCTCCTAAAGAAGCTAAACCAAGCTCTTGTGAAAATTGTGCAAAGCTTGGATTTGCTAAAAGAGGCATATGACCCAGTAATTCATGACAACAATCCCTAAAAACGAAACAAAACAAAAAAAAAAACATGTAGCAAAAACAAAAAATGCATATATATATATATATATATATATATAGATTTTGGAGTTATTACGGTTCTGGTGTATAAAATGGATCTGATGAATGACGTATATATTGAGTACAATGAAATACACGAAATGCTAATCCAGCTAAAAAATCACGTGGTGATAAATATCCAGCAACTGGACGTAATTGGAAACCAGTCATTCCTGCAATTATAACAGTAAAATTTACTTATTTTATTTATTTTTTATTATTATAAAGGGTATAATTATTAAGAATTGAAGCAATCAATTCTTTACGTTTCAAAAATACTGAAATATCTTCGAGCTGAGGAATATTGTCTTCTCTGAAAAATAAATAAATAAATTAATTAATAATAATAATAATAATAATAATAATAATAAAATTAGACCATCATACTTATACAATTTATTGTATTATAAACTGTATACTTTGTATTTTGTATTTTATATTTCCTTATGATCATAAGAGGACCTTGTCCTATGATCAAATAAATAAAATAAAATAAAAATTATATTATTATTATTATTATTATTATTATTATTATTATTATTATTATTATTAGTAGTAGTAGTAGTAGTATTATTATATTTTCTATTAAAAAAAATTTTTTTAAAATACCTATAACCACAATATTTAACTAATTTTGGCCAGTTTTCTAAATATTCTTTACAAGCATGCTTCAGATACAGCTGATACAGCTCACGAAAAACTGTTGCCCTGAAATAATTATTTATTTAAAATTTATATTGGATTAAATACACATAGATGTACACACACACACGCACACTTTTTTTTTGTGTATATATGTTAAAAAATAGTTTTATTACTCGATAAATTGCATCATTGAGAAATAAACTTTCTTAAACTTAGTAAAATTTAATTAGGGCAATTTGAGTCTATTCATCGTGTCTTGAAGTTGCACCAATAAGTAAGTTTAAAATAAATGAGTATTGTACATAGATTTTTATTTTATTGGCTTCGTATATGGAGAAACACGATCATAAAAAGTCAAGCATTATAAAACTTTTATTCATAAAACCATGCTTTATCATCATTATTATTATGAATTATTATTATTATTATTATTATTATTATTATTATTTATTATTATTATTATTATTATTATTATTATTTATTATTTCTTCACTTACCATGTCCTTATTTCTTCTTGAGTATATTTAATTTTAGGTATTGGTTGTCCACTTTAATTTATATTAAAAAATAAATGTATCAACAGTTTATAGATAATTATTATTATTATTTTTATATTTAACTTACTGTCTATAATTATTAGCAATATCAGCAAATTGTTGTCGTCTCTTACGATAAACTGGATCTTTAAAACCCTAAAAAAAATCTTATTAAATAAAATATTAAACTAATATATAATATATATATACACTTACTGGATGATCAGCATCTAATTCAGTACCATACATAAGAACATTTTGAGCTTGATCAAGATCTCCAATTTTTCTAGGAAACCATGGCATGTCAACTTGACTAAAATCTATAAAATTTAAATAGTTATAAAAAATGAAAATTAAATTTAATAAAAAAAAATAATTATGTATTTTTAATATCGTATATTAATTATTTACCAAAACTAGGTGCTGCAGATAATAATGGTGGATGTGGTATACTACCAGTTTGTTCATACTGTGCAAGATTTATAGCTGCGACTTCACGACTCAACATTCGCGTAAGTTGTTCCATCATCTTTGATTCACATTCAACATCAACAAGAATTTCATATTCTGAACCACGTCTTACTGATTTACGCGATTCTATATGTACTACATTTACACCCAAGTCCTTTTTTAATTATTTACCCCCATCCAACAAAAAAATTAACTCAATTAATAAATTATTATTATTATTAGTATTATTATCATTAAACATACTTGAAAAACTTGAAGAGCACGAGCTAGCCCACCAATTTGGTTTTTCAATGAAAATACAACTGAATTTTTTTTATCTGATTCTACCATATTTTTAACCATCGGAATCTGAATTATTAATTATAATTTTATATATCGTAAGTATAAGTTTTAGTATATTTAATTTTGAATTAAAAATAGCATATAACTTACATTTTTTGATTTATGTAATGGACTACCTTCTTTGAGAGTCCATTCTTCACCTCGGCGATAAAGCCACATACCTAAAAGACTTTTTCCCGATCCACTCATTATACTATTATTATTATTATTATTATTATTATTATTATTATTATTATTATTATTATTATTATTATTATTATTATTATTATTATTATTATTATTATTATTATTATTAGTAGTAGTTATTTTTAATTTAATTTATATATAAACAAATAAATAATCTAAACTACTATAAAACGCTCACTGTATAAGAAAATACGAAAAAAAACAACAAGAAACAATAAAATAAAAACAATTTATGAAATATATTTTTAAATAATTTGAATAATTTATTATTTTGTATAGTTGTATCAGGGTTTCAGGTAGTTGTGTCTCGTTAAGATGAAAATGATAAAATGTGAGTATCTAGAATTGGTATCGGTCTTTTAAGCTTTCAACCCCTCCGTTCACCAGTCACACGAGTCTCACCAGTATCACCAGTAAAGTTTCACAGTTCTTGTTCTTGATCCGATTGGTTGACTTACTGGTAAAGCTCACCACTTATTATTTTTATGGGCGGACTAAATGTTTCATTTTCATGGTCATCGTTATAAATCAACAATGCTATAATAAAACATTATAATAATTTATTAATTAAGGATAAAAGATACAGATCGTTGAGCAGAATATTGAAATTCACAATGACTTTTATAATGAATAAAGCTTAATAAAATATTTTTTTTTTTTTAATATTAAAAAAATACATATAATATGATACATTTATTCTTTTTATTTTTTATACTATTGAGGAGTTTTTATACAAATAGCAGTACACATATAAATAAATAAATAATATATATATTCAGCACATTATATATACCCAGCCGGCTCAGCCCCATTACTTACTACCATCAGACTATTTTCTCTGATTTTCTCTACTTTACTCAACAACTCCCATTGCCACTTGGCTAAATAATGCCGGATGTTTTCCTTCAACTAAAAGAATTGCTTGATCGATCGATCCAATTTATTATTATTATTATCATTTTATTTTCCATTTATATTTATCTATCTATCTATCTATCTATCTATCTATCTATCTATCTATAAAAACGTTTCATTCATTAATCAACTTATTTGTGTACTTCCATTAACTAAATAAATAAGTAATATATTGGTAAAATTTAATTTATAATATAAGTAACCAAACCAAATAAATAAAACTATAAATTAATATTTTTTAAATTAATTATATGTATTTTGTATAAAACAAATTAAAACTTATATTAAATTATAAAACTAAAATGAGTGAAGATGACAAGATTAAATAACAAATGGCTCAAAACTTTCATTTGCTGTTAGTCATTATTATCTTTAGACGTTTTATCTTTATCTTACTCTGTTAAATGACAGAAGCTTTTGATTTAATATATATATATTTATATAAATGTATTAACTCTCTTTTATATATATATATATATTTAAGCGCAACAAGTTATTCAGATGGTATATTAATAAATTAATACATCAAAAGTTTATTTTTTATAATATTTTAATAATGATCAATTACAATAATAATAATAATAATAATAATAATAATAATAATAATAATAATAATAATAATAATAATAATAATAATAATAATAATAATAATAATAATAATAATAATAATAATAATAATAATAATAATAATAATAATAATAATAATAATAATAATAATAATAATAATAATAATAATAATAATAATAATAATAATAATAATAATAATAATAATAATAATAATAATAATAATAATAATAATAATAATAATAATAATAATAATATTTTCAATATAAAATACAATTGACGTCAATCGCCTCTCTCGATGATGGTGGGTATTTAACATCAGTAAACAATAAAAATCACTTTTTTTTAAAGGGTCTCAGAATTATTATTTTTTTTCCATTTTCTTACAATATTATTATTTTTTAGTTTAAATGTTTATCAAAACTAAATTTTATATATATAGAAGGATAATTATGAAACAAACTAATAAATTAATCAACTAAATTAGAAACTATAATTGTTGATTTGTTTATCATGATTTATTAAAAATAATGTATAAGTATATTTGATTTAACTAAACGTAGGTAAGTATGTATAATCATACAATAAAGTCAATAAGATGAAAGAGAACAAAAGTAAAACATTATGCCTGTGCAAATGATAAAATGTAATTTATATTTTATACTCTTAAAGTTGATAGGGGATGATGTTGAGCATCCAACAAAGTCTTATCTCCTTTCTATTCTCTATCTCCCTTTATTTCTTTTATTTTATTTTCAAAATTTTTTTTCGTTCTCTTATTCTTTCCTATTACATATTAAAACAAATATATATATATATATATATATATATATATATATATATATATATATTTGATGGAGGGGTTGGTGTTGGCGCTTGCGTCTGACTACAATTGGAATCAATAGACTGACGACGATAGCGCCCTTACCCTCTTCCCTCTTTGTTAGGCTTAACGTCGACGTCGACGTCGACTACCACGACGGCGGAGGTGTGTGTATCCCCCGTAGACGGTGCCTCCAGGATTCGTGCCGTCTAATTGATAATGGCTGATAGTGAATTTGAAGAATTTCGCCATTACTTTGAGCGTTTACCTCAACATTTAAAAGCGCCCATTTCAAATTACACGTAAGCTTATTATATATACAATTATGTACTTATTATACACATGAATATATATATTTTATAAAAATATTACATACTATATAATTTCATGTCTATTAGTTAATTATTTAAACTTATATACATATCTGTATAATTATTGTTTCTACTATGTAATATTATTTATTGTTTTGGCATTATTTACTTTTTTTAAAATTCAAATAAATTAAAACGTTATTAATACATGTCATTTAAGTATTAAAAAAAAATTCTTTTATTGTTATTTAAATCATTGAAATTGATGGAATTTTATTTTCAGCGAGATAAAATAAAATAAAAAAAAAAATGATGAAAAGCTGTAAATTTTAATTTTAATGTGTGACTTGCAAACTGCAATGGGTAGTTCGTAGCCTGACCTCTCAACCCCTCTTGGTGGTTAGCATGCGTCGATACTAGTGTCTAATAATCACTAATATAATGTAGTAGAGAGCAGTCTCATATAAATAAATATATATAGTGTAAAAAGTGAAATAAAAAATAAAATTTTATAATTTTTTTTTTTCACTAGTTGAAGTTATTTTATTTTAACTAAATTTTTTAAATTGATATTCATGTATGACTTATATTCTTTCATATATATAGTGTATATTTTATGTGTATCTGATATTTATGTTAGTTTATCTGCTACTTAGTTATTTTTTCAATGGTATAAAATAAAAGAAAAATAAATAAATTTTATTTTATCAAGTCTTGTTCATGATGTATTGGTCGACGATTCACCAACATCATCACAAGCAAGTGATAATGGTCATCTCTCTTGTCCACGTATTACACCACCAGAACCTGATGATTCAGATGATGAAGAAGATGCCCAAATTATTATTAATCAGCATGATAATCAAAGTGGTCACACATCCGGTGATGATAGTGAAGACCTTGATCACAATTCTTCAATAGTCGCTGACAGTGATTTTAGGTACCGATTTAATTATATGTTATATAACTTTGTTTTTAAATTATTTATTAATAAAGTTTTAGTCCTAAAACCTTAGGTTTATATGGGCCATAAATAACATACAGTTCAAAAATCATAATATATATTATATATCTTATATCATTTTCATTTATATAATGTAGAAGACCTAGTACCCGATCAGAGAACTACTAGTACTCGATCACTCCATGTATTTGTATATACATATTTAGGGAAATTCCGTAAATATAGATATTAAAATACATGAGTGATTGGGTATTTGTTCCCTTATCGGGTACTAGGTATTTTACCTTATAGGAAAATAAATTTTAAAAATGGTTTTAATCCTGATGTCAGCCAACTCAAAAACTTGCCGCTATTTTATGATTGAGAAAGCTCGATTATTAATTTTTTTTACATTTTAATCTTAAAAAACATTTTTTTTTATTTGATCAAAAAAATTAATTTTTTTCGTACAATATTTCATAAATTAATCGATTGATCATTGACTATGTTTTATAACAATTTAAAGGACTCTTGATGAAACGTAAATCTAATAAAAAATTTAAATATTAAAATTTTAAACTTTAAAGATAAATCTGTAAAATGAACTTATAAAAACTACTTAGTCGATAATAATCGACTTTAAAATCTAATTGAGTCTTATTAATTTGAGCTTCTGTAATTGCCTTGAATAATGTCAAAAGATTATTGTACAAAAAAAATTAATTTATGTAGACGTCTACCTGAAAATTATGATTAGGAATGATTCCATAGACTTGAAAATTAAACCAGAACCAATAACTTTATTTTGTTTTTCTTCAATTTTTTTTAATTTACATAGAGGCAAGTTAAGAAATTTTAATTCCAATAATAATATCAATAATGATTGTTAGAGTAGTAAATGCATATATTATGAATAATATTAGCATAGAGTAGTATTAGCTGACTAGACTGTCCCTGTACCTTGGATGACATTAGCTTGTTCGGTGGACTGAGCAGCAGGATTCGATATCAGCCTGGAGGTAGAGATGGAGGATCTCGAGGCGCAATAATCAACATTATTGGACAATACGACAGTGCAATAGTCAGTGATTCGGTTGGTGGTTCGTGTTCAAGTCTCACGACTGGATCATCATGTTGCCCTACTCCTGAACACGCTGGCAATCGACCTGCTAGTAGTGCTAATGAACGACGACGTAGACGTTTACCCGAAATACCAAAAAATAATTATAACAACAACAACAACAACAACAACAACAACAACAATAAATGTAAGAATAATAATAACATTACCATTTTTATTTAAATTACTATTATTTAGTTAGGTATAAAATTAACTTAAACTAGTTTTTATTACTTTTATACCTATTAAAATGCATATAAAGCAATATTGACACGAAAGTACACTACATTTTAAGTTTTTTATTAATATAAATATTGATAATAATAATCAAATAAGCAAACAATTATATGTTTATGTTAAAAATAAATTTAGCAATGACAGGTAATTATGTGCCTCTACACACATCTCCTTCGTTAGCTGACGAGTTGGCAGGTGTGTCAGGAGTTATTGGAGCCGGAAGACCTCATTTGATTCTTAGAAAATGTCATTCACGGCTACTTAACGAAGATTCATCACCTGACAGTGAAAGAATGACCACTGATAGTGGACATAGTACTGCTCATTCACCTGATAATGGACCTAAAAGTGTATCACCTATTCCGTCTAGTAATAATTTACAAAATACTGATTCTGCATCACCCAGTAGCACTCCAGGTATATATTCTTTAAAATATAAATTATTTTTTACTTTTTATTGCACGCCTCGAACGCGGAGCGGAGAGGTTGTGCTTTATAACGGACTTGTCAAGGTCACGTGTTTTTTTTATTTATTTATTTTTTTTTCATTACTTAATTTATTTTAAAAATTTATAATTAGGAAGTGGAGGAATTCCATTCACACAATTAGAATTATTAGAAGCAACACATCGCGGTCTTCATAAATTTATACCACGACATCATGACGAAATAGATTTAGAAATTGGTGATCCAATTTATGTGCAAAAAGAAGCTGATGACTTATGGTGTGAAGGTAATTAGTTTTTTTATAAACAACAACATAAACAAAAACAATAATAATAATAATAATAATAATAATAATAATAATAATAATAATAATAATAATAATAATAATAATAATTATAATGATTTTCTGAAGGTGTAAATTTACGGACAGGACGTCAAGGTATATTTCCGTCTGCTTATGCTGTAGATATGGACTACAGTGATTTTGATCCTACTGCACCAAAAGTTAAGCGAGAACGTTATTTGTTGGGTTATTTAGGATCCGTTGAAACTTTGGCTCACAAAGGAACAGGTGTTGTTTGTCAAGCAGTCAGAAGAATTGTTGGCAATACAGCTAGTGATTTACCAGAATCACAAAGTTGTATATTAGAAATATCTGATCAGGGACTTCGTATGGTTGATCGTAGTAATAAACCAAGAGTAATTATTATATAGTACTATCAATAACTAAATAAATATATATATATATATATATATATATATATATATATATATATATAGTTATTATTTTAATTTTATTTAATTTTATTATTTAGCAACGAAAAAATCGAGGGCCATGTCATGATTATTTTTATTCACTTAAAAATGTATCTTTTTGTGCATTTCATCCACGAGATCACAGATATCTTGGGTTTATAACTAAACATCCTACACTACAAAGGTGTCATGTATTTATTGGACAAGAATCAACGAGACCTGTTGCTGAGGCTGTTGGGTAAATAATTTACTTGATTAATTCAGTAATTCATAGTTTAATTATAAATTATTATATTTTATCATGTATATTAATGATTTTTTAGACGAGCTTTCCATCGATTCTATACTAAATTTATTGAGACTGCTTTTCCCATAGAGGACATATATATTGAGTAAAAAAAAATTTATTCGATCAGTTAATTAAAATCAATTAATTAAATATATTCTTATTAGATTCTTTTTTTTTTTTTGCACGGCGCAATTTGAAAATAACAAAAACAAAAATAAATAAATTTTAATCCATATGCCGAATATTGTATAACAAAATCCTTGTAAATAAAATTGTCTTATTAATAAAAAATAAAACAAGTGATGTAGATGTGTTTACAAAAAAAATAAATAATAATTTAATTAAAAATTAATAATAACAACAATACAGTGTAGTTATATTTATTGTAATATAATTAATCATTTCAGACAATCAAAAATTAATAATAATAATAATAATAATAATAATAATAATATATTACTTATAACATTTAAATTTGAAATAATCATATTATTTATCGTATAATGTAGATAATGGTAATAATGATAATAAATGTATTTTTTACTATAATCTATAACTCGCATTTTGTCGAGGACAAAGAAATTTAACTAACTACAAATAACTATTTTTATTATATTATTATTATTAATTTTATAATTTATTTTACGAAAACATTATAGGATATCTATAGGAATAATCTTTAACATTAACTTTTACATAATTACTGTTAAATGGAGAGAAGAAAACAAAAGTTACCAGTTGTTGTGTGAAAATAATAATAAAGAATTACTTGTATTACAATCAAAGTATAAATATAGTAACATATTTACAATATGATAAAATTATCAGATATATTTTAAAATTAATAATTAATATTAATATAATTGTTGTTAAGCAATAGGCTCCGGTATATTTTTCTTAACATATAACATTTAATATATACATATTATAAAGGTGTACAAGTAGTTTGAAAATTAAATATTAAATGTCATTCGTGAGTTTTTAAATTATTAAGAAAATTGTTAAAATTTGAAAATTTTTAGTTATTAGATTCAAATTATCTTACTTGACTCAAATATTAAATATTAAATTTTACCTTATTGATAGGCCCAGTTTAATGTATAGTCATTTCATATTTTCATATGTATGTTTTTTTTTTAATTTAAGTTTGGTTAAAGAAAAATGCGCAGGACTTTTCTAAACGTAATATCAATCTAATTTGGATCTTTCGATCAATTTTTGGATATCAATTATTCGCACACCTTATATATATGTTTATTTCAATAACTACTTTACGTCAAGAATAATCCAAGCAACTTTCTTTTGAGCAGTTGTTTATCGAGAAAAAAAAAAAAAAAAAAGTAGGGAAACATCAGTCTCGTAAAAATATTAATCTATATTTATATACATGTGGTATTTTACATCAAATCATTGAGGATTCTGATCTGAATTTATAAGAAATCATAAATCAATTGCACAAATAATTTATTTCTTTTTTTGTAACGGTGAATCTTTAACTAATATAATGTAATCGTAAAAGTATCATGTATTATAAACAAAAAAAAAAAAAAAAAAAAAAAAAAAAAAAAAAAATTCGTTAGTTATGAACTGAGAGTTGTTACTTTTTTTCTGATTGCGTAACATTATATAACTAATTCTATTATACATTCTACTAAATGTAAGTGGGCTGTACATTGATAAAGTAATAATTTCAATAAATGGGTATTTATTTTATTATTATTATTATTTTTTTTTTTTTACACATATAAGTTAGGGTTCTCAGTGTATGGCTACAGTTTATTTTGTTCTGTTTTTTTTTTTGTTTTTAATTTAATTTTAATTACTAGTTAAAAATGAAAAAACGTCATGTATAAATTTTTTTTTCTTTTTACAATTTCAATTAATTTATTAGATATAAGTATAACGAAAATTTAGTAAACAAAAAAATTTTATTTATCTAATTTTTAAAATTTCTTTCAATTCAAATTTACGTAACTTTTTTCTAACAATGAAACATATTAATAGATACTTATAATTTTAGCAATAGACGATAAAAATAATAATAATGACGTATGTAATAATATTATTTATATAATATGTATACAGTAAAATTAACATTGCAGTCTTACGATTAGCCAATATTCACAATGGCAACAGTTCGGATTATTATTATTAATATTATTTATTTATTTATTTTTTTTTACTTGTTTATTTATTCAATTTATTTATTTTGTTAATTTTTATTTGTTTGTATACTTTAGTTTTATATAATATAAATTGTCTAGTAATATATGATTGGTATATTTAAATTACCTTTCATTAATTATTTTTTTATTATTTATTATTATTATTCCTCTCACAGGCAATTAAATTGCGACATAAGTAGTGTAACTAACCATCCAGAGTTATTAATAATAACTGTGATTTTTTTTATTTCACTTATATAGATTTTATCTATTCCTTGTGTTTGTAAAAAAAAAGATAGCTTTTTATTTCTTTTTTTTCTATTTATCTCCCTCTTTTTAAGGAATGAGACTACTCGTCTTACGCATATATTTTTAAATATTCGTAAAAAATTTATTTTAAAACTTCGAGGAATGATTTAATTATTAAAATTTCTTATTAGTTTTTAGATTTTAATCATTACTTATAAATTTTACTAATCAATAGTTAATAATTAATTACTTCGTCGTCAATAATTATAAAATTAAAAATTTCTTTTAAATTTCGATTATTCATTTCATTAACCTCAGATCATTCGTCTATTTATCAGTCTCATTCTCAAAACAAAGATCATCCTCAATTGCACAATTCATTTTTATCTTTAACTCATTAATTATCTTAAAAAAAAAAAAAAAAAAAATAAATAAATAAATATAAAAATGCATTAATTAATTTTCATTTTTTTCACTTTAATTTGATATTAACATTAATAATAATAATAATTATTATCACCATTATTATATTATTATTATTATTATTAATATTATTATTATTATTTTTATTATTACTATTATTATTAACGACTTGAAACAATGTGGTCGTTAAATCATGAATATTTTCTTTCTTTCTCACTAAATAAAATAGGATAAAATGGGGAAAAAAAAATCAATCAATTAATAATAGTAACAACGATAATTAAAAAATAAAAAAATTTAATTTAGCTTACTTTGAGACCCTTTGGAAAAAAATTCCAGACATCACGATAAATAATAATTATCTAACTATTATGTCTCAATAAATATAATTTTTTTTTTTTGCTCGAGCATTCTCATACTATTCATTTAATCAACCATATATTTAATGAATTGACTAATTCAAACATAAAAATTAGTGTATATCATCACCTCTTAAATAATTTTAATAGCATTTTACTTAATGAAATAGTTTAAATGGTAAAGTTATCATCAGCATCAACTTTAAATCCTTAACGATTTATCATCATCTTTCAAATCATTAATAATATCGTTTTATATCACGTGGAAATAAGAGTTTGATTTTTTTAGACATTCTGCTTTTAGGTGTCTATAATCTTTAATCGTTCTACAATCTTTTATTTTTCTTTTCTGTTATTAGAAATACATTTAATTTAATTAAATCATTTAGTTTTTCAATTAATACAATTATCTAATTTGAATAATGTATCTTGTAATAATTCACTATTTATTTTTTTATTATTATCTATTATTATATTACTTTTTTCATCAACATTATTCTCTATTACCATCACATCATTCTTATCTATTTTTGCTTGAGTTTTAAATTTATCAACAATAATTTCATTATTTTTAACAACAACTAATTCATTTAATTCTTCGGCTGTCGATTTATTATAAATATGTCGCCTTTTATCTTTGCGTTTATATATTTCACCAGGACGTTTAACACCAATAACATTTAATTCTATCTTACTATCATACGCCATATTTTTTTTTTCACTATTATTTACACTATTATTATCATCGTTATTATATGTTAAAAATATATGGTTCGATTGCTTTAAATGATGATGATGATACTTATCATAATCACAATCATCATTATCTTTATCAATTTTATCACTAAATATCAAATTTTTACTATTTAAATTTAACATTTTATCTGATTTGTTATTTTTTGTTATAATAATATTATTATCATTTAATTTTTTTTTGTTATTAATTAATTTTTTTTTATTTAAATTATAACAAGTGATTGGTTGCTGATGATCATCATTGATATTATAATTTAATACGCTGAGTGATGAATTAAATGAATTTGATAATTCTGTTTTAATACGTTTATTTTTTTGTTTCGATTTATCGTTAAATTTATTATTTATTGTAGCAATTGCCTTTGGAGATGATAATTTAAATGAATTTTCTATTACTGTTTTCGATGATGATGATGATGATGATGTTGTTTTTGTTGTTGTTGTTGTTGGTGTTATTGTTGCTGCTGCTGCTGTTGTTATTGAAGTTGATGTTGACGATGATGATGATGATGATGATGATGATGATGATGATGATGATGATGATGATGATGATGATGAAGACGTTGTAGTATCAGTAATGTCAAGATTACACTCGATATCAGATGTTGAGGGTGATAAACTGGGTGCTGTTGATGGTGATTTTAATGTACTTATTAATTGATAAATAGCATCCTCAAGCTGTGTTGGATCCTCGACATTTTGTTCAGGCTGAGATGATACTAAAGGGTTTTTTAATTTTTTAATAGTACCAACGCATGTGGATGTAGATAATGTCGAGGTTGATACTGATGGTGATGGTTCTGTTGCAGTTATTGTTGCTGTTACTGTTGCTATTGATGTTGCTGTTGTTGTCACTGATGATGATGCTGCTGCTGCTGTTGTTGTTATTGTTGTTGACGCAGCCGCAGCTACACCAGATGTTAAACTCGTGGAAAGCGAAAAAGAAGAACAAGACGTAGATAAAGACGATACAGTGGATGTCGTTGCAGTTATTTGTGTTACAGTTGCTGAAAACCGATTACGTAATTCTTTAATTAAATTTTCACCTTCATCTTTTTCTACTAGAGTATTTACGCAGATGAATGACTCAAAGGTTCCGGTTTTACTGTCAAATTCAAGCCAACCATGAGTACGTAGATAGATAAATTTACCACTTTTCGACAATA
The DNA here is from genome assembly GCA_964016945.1 of Microplitis deprimator. NCBI lineage: Eukaryota > Metazoa > Arthropoda > Insecta > Hymenoptera > Braconidae > Microplitis > Microplitis deprimator. Next base: position 16,457,082 of record OZ024716.1, read on the forward strand.
GACGATAGCATGAGGTGCCAAAACCTTCCCGACGATCATACACTATAATAATAATAATAATAATAATTATCATCATTATCATTATTATTTATATATAAATAAAAATTATAATAAATAACAAACTTTGTCTCAATGCAGTTATTGCCCACATAACATCATCCTTGTGCATAAATCGAAAAGCATTAACACCAGACACTTCTTCAGACATATAACCAGCCACCAAAGCTATCCTGTGATCACTAAATACAATACGTCCATCTACTAGATGACGAGTTATGTATTCCTGTTTATTAGCTTCGTATAATGACAATTCTGTGATACGTTTATGAATAACTTTAGCAATACCAGTGAAGATTATGTCATTACTTGTTGCTGCTGCTACTGCCGATGATTGGTCTATAAATCAATAGTAAATTTTTTTATAATTAAAAAAAAAAAAAAGTTAATGTGACCGTTGGTGTTTGAACATAAAAGTTACCTGGATTATTTTTTTTTCTCAAAAAATCAGCTAATCTTAGTACACCCGAGACATGAAAACATTTAAATTGTGTATGTTCACCTCTTGAATTTGTACGTTGCGCTATTTTAATATAAAAACTACGTCGTTGTTCCTTAAAATTACTATTATTATTATTATTAATTGTTATTGTTTCTGTTGTTGTTGTTGTTGTTGTTGTTGTAGGGATAGTCATGACAGTGGTAGTTGCTGTAGTGGTTGTTGCTTCCTCGTTAGTACTGTAGTCCTCATTGTAGTATGTTATTTTTTTAATTGGTTGTATATACTCATCTGGCGTTAATGCTTTTGAAAGCTCTGCATGATCTTCTGGATGTACATAAGTATAAATAGACTTACCCATCATTTCAACCTAAAATTAATTCAAAATAAAAATAAAATAATAATATTCCATATTGATCTTTATATTTATATACATATATTTTATAAAATGATGTAGTTTTCACCGCAAGAGATTCGCAATTTCTTTATATTAGATACAATAGCTGCCTGATTGTAGATAATCAGATTATCATTATATCTGAGCATGGTTTAATATTTCTTATACAAAAATTTATTTTTATTTTTTTTTTTATTCAAGATATAAAAATGAATAAAACGTACCTACGAGACTTGTTAAGAATCACAACAAAAATAATAAAATTCAATGATTATATATTATGTATCATACATATCATCAAAGGTACATAACAAATTATTGTTATATTTAAGTGTCAATTTAATCATTAAATAATAATAAAAAAGAAAAAAAAAAAACAATAATAACATCATTTTTATTTGATTATATTTTGTAATAAAAAAGAAACTTTTTCTATTATTTTCAGTTGATTTCAAATTTATTAAGTTAGTTGATATGCATGTTCGGTTTGGAAATTCTCTAGAGTGACACGTGTGCAGACTAACAACATTTTTTCATTTAAATATTAATATGAAATAATAAAAATAATAATAATAATAATAATAGTAATAATAATAATAATAATAATAATAATAATAATAATAATAATAATAATAATAATAATAATAATAGGAATTAATATTTTTTTTTATTTTCTCGTTTACTTAAATTCAAATTTTTTTCTATAATAATTTATATAACATAAATAAAACAATTATTATCTTACCGGTGAATAACCAAGAGGTCCTTCCACACGTGGACTAATATAAACAATATTTCCCGTTATTGTAACGACTAGCAAAAAGCTTCCTGTTCCATCAAATCCCTTAAAAAAAAATAACAATTAATCATAATAATAATACATTATAATTATTTTTGTAATTATCTTATGAAAAAATTATCTTACGTCAATAAAATTTTCCTCAAGATCAATATCGTTGAATTCTGGCGGAATAAAACCACGAATACCAGGGCCAATTGCTATATTGTAATTTTTTTAATAATGATTATTTTATTTTATTTTTTTTTCATTTTATATCGTAATTATTATTTAAAATTATTATACTTACTGAAATTAGATCGTAAATAAGCTGCGGCAAGTCTAAGAATAGAAATTTTGTCATGACGTTTCGAACTTGATGCTATATTGGGCACTAATGCTGCCATCATTGCGATGTTTGTATTGAGATTGTCACGTCGTTGCTTTTCCGCGAGATTACGTGAAGCACGAGAACTACTGTAACATATAATTATATTAATTATAATAAAACAATAAATTTAGATAATCATTGTTTATACTTATATTTTTTACGCTTATTATTACAGAATTTAATTTTATTTTCATCATTTATATATTTAATAAAATGTGGCATATTTCTATCATAAAATTTCAATTCTGAATATGATAAATAGAATACTTAATAAAAATACACGAGTAGTGAAAGATGAGACAAGAAACTATGTGGAGGCTTGGAAAGAACAAGCGGTGGAAGCAGACCAGTACATGCTCCTAACTATAACACAAACACTCAGAAATGAGCCGGATGAAAAAATCTGCTCATATCTGAAAACTTTTGAGAAGCAAGTTGAAGCAAGTTAACGGAGAAGACAACCACATGGAGTAACCCGTACCACCGACGTACCAGTGCAAGGAAAGCAGGAGGGATGTGTTTGTGATTATTAGAGGTGATGAAAGTGACTTGTGATATTTGATAAACCAAAGTATAAAAGCAGAACAATTAAAAATAAAAGACGTTTAGATTAAATAGCACAAATAATTTATTTACTATAGTTTTTAAGCAAAGAAAAAAATGTATAAAGTTACGAATATAATCTATACATTGGAAATAAACTAATAATAATAATACATATTAGAGGAACGCTTGACGTAAAATTTTTCAATGTTTTACTTTCATGAAAATCCTTTTACAATTATATATCTTAACAGAAATTAAAAATAAAAAATATTACCACATCAATATAAATATATATGTACACATTTAATATATATTTAAATTATAAAGATTAACGACAATTAAAATTATAAATCTGCCACTCAATGTTAATTTTTTTTTTGACAATTTAATCCAGATTTGGTTTTTATATCAATAATATCTTAGATAGGTAATGTACTTAAGATTATTCATCATTTATAGTCAATTTTTTTTTTTTCAATGAAAATTAGTAAATATACAAATTTGTATTAATAATATCAAAAATAATAACAAAATCATTATTTTATTATTAACATACTGGCAATATTATCAATTTAAATAACTGCAGTAAATAAAGTAAATGTTTTTGGCGCTTTATTATTACTATTACTTTTTTTTAACAGGGGTTCGCACTTTTCTCTCTATTACAGTAGACTCTGGTTATAAGTTACATCGGACGCTCTACTCACTCTCACGTTAATTTCATTTTTTCCTGTAAGTAAGAGTATAGACAGAAATATCACTTATAACCAGAGTTTACTGTACTCAAGTCCACGAATGGTACTATCTTTGTTCCACTTGTACAGTAAATGGAAACTTTAGCCAAGTTTTTCTCTTAAACAAACGAATATTATGAAACAATTAAAGCGCACTTCGCTAGATTAGACAGTAATGCATCAAAGTGCGATCTGTGTTTTGTAGGGGATGGGAGAGGAGGTGGGCACAGTGGGCCCCTTAAAATTTTCTTTACGTCAATAAATTCGGACGGATAATAAGCTTATCGAAATTTCTTATATAATGAGGGCTAAAATAGACCACCAAAACTGTTCATTAAATATAATTTATCAAGAAAGTTAAAAATAATACAATTACGTTTTAAAGTTATATCGCAGAAGGCTATTAAAATGATTTTTTATATTAATAAAATACAATTATTTTATAGTTCTTTGCAATTATCACACGTGTAGCTTCGCACAACAAAGTTGTGAACACCGGCATATGAATCATGGGCCTAATTTTTACATTGGCCACATTGTTTTTATTTCCTTTTTCTTTTTCCTTTTCCTTTGATTGTTGTCTTTTCTGTCGTTTTAATATCAAATCAAAAATTTTTTGGGGGGCCCACTCTGCCTCTAATTTTCAATTTTAATCGACGCAGCATAATGAAGTGAAAATAAGTATCAAGGGTCTAAAAATAAGTAAACGCGTTTCCGAAAAAAACTCAGCCGAAAATATCTGATAACCCCTGTTAATTACATCGAGTTGTATTCCCTGTTTAGAAAATCTTATAGAATCAAATAGATTCTCATAAATTCCCATAGAGATTTTATAAGAATGAATGAGTTCTATGAGAAGTGCTATAGTTAAGTATAGGGCCTTATACATACAGTTATAAGAATCTATCGGATTTTTTAAGCAGGGTTTGATATATGTAATAATAATAATAATAATAATAATAATAATAATAATAATAATAATAATAATAATAATAATAATAATAATAATAATAATAATAATAATAATAATAATAATAATAATAATAATAATGATAATAATAATAATTTGCATTTATGTTTGACCTTGTATAAATAAACTTAAAGATGACTTGTCTATAATAAAATTATCTAACGGATAAATAACTTTTTTTTTTTTTTCCAACTTGTCTATACAAAAATAATTGATCAATACATACTCACACACTAACAAAGTTGTTATTATTGTATTGGTTTTTAAAATTTTATTCAAGCTACTTTATGATTTAATAATAATAAGAATATTTAATTTATTGTGAAAATTTATTTTATCGTAAAAAAAAATAATAATAACAACAAATAATACGTAAAAAGAAGGTTAAATGAAAACGTTGACGCAGGACGCAGGGCTTGAAGGTAACGATCGATATTAAAATGAAACTACATACTGGTATGTGAGTTAAGTAGAATAGAAGGGTCTTAATAAATACTATAGAGTAGCAAAAGAAATATATGTATAAGTATACACATAAGGTTTTTTGCCTCTGCTGGTTAACGTTCAAGGTCAAGGGCAGCTACACATGTTCGCCTGACTTGACGGTTAGTTAGTTAGTTGCTTGCTTGTTGCATGCTTTAATTAACATGTACTCATCAAATCAATATATGCTCACACCAGAAGAAAAAATCGTCGTCTATAAACTTGCCGTTATTTTAATTGTTTTGTTTATTTTATACAATAAAAATTAATCTAAAATCGTAACTAATTATTATTTAAGGAAAAATATTTATTTTTAATTTTAAATCAACGTTCAAATTGCGCATCACTGAGTAATCAATGTCACATGCATATATATTTTAAGTATACTTATAAACTGTAATAAAATTTATAAAATAATTTCTTAACTTATTTTGTCGGAATGATATTGAGTGTTATATGAAATTATATTAATTAAAAGTAATAATAAAGTAAAATTTATCTACTTTATTGAGCATGCATGAAATATATATATATATGATAAAAGATATTACAGAATGAATTGGGCACCTCTGCACTGCATATGGGCGTTAACCGCGTCCTGCCTCACTACGAGTCTGCGTAAGCTATCCAAATTTAACAAGAGCTCTATTCGGTTATATTAACATCCTCAACCCGAACCCAAACCCGAATTCTAGCTTCAACCCCTTGACACAACAACTAAATAGAATTATTTTTAACGTCGTCGATAGTCGACTTTATAAATTATAATAATACAGCTCTATTGCTGCTGTTTATGCTAGTTCACTTTACATTTTATCTATACTCTATAGTAAAGAAATAAAATAATACCCTACAGAAAGAAAAAAAAGAAAAATTAATGTAATGTAAGTTTATTTGAACATAGAGCAGCAAGTGTCTTCTAATGACCACAAGACAATATACAATAGGATGTGTACAGTAATTTATACTGATTTCAGATTTAAGAAATTATAGATTTTAAAATAATGAAATAAAAAGAAGAGACAAAATTTAAATAAGAATAATGGATCTCTTTTATTGTAATTGCTTAGAGGAGTTATTACAATAAAACAAACTATATTATTAGCATATTATTTTCAATCTGCTCCTGATGTAATAAATGATTGTAACATAATGTTTTAAAGCTTTCTAATAATAATAATGTCCATTCGAATAAAACATTTTTAAAATAAAAAAATGTACACCTTGAATGCTCATGTTAAAATAAAAATGCATACATGAACCACTTATAACTAAAATAATAATAAAAGTATGTTTTATTTTTATTTTTATTATTATTATTATCCTGCCGCTCTATTTGTTTGTCGTTTACCCTCCGTATAATGCCAAATCAAATAAACAAATAATGAGAAAACATGACAGCTTTTGGCCTAGTACACCAACGATTTAGTCTTAATATATTTATTGTGGAAAAACGAAAATGATTATAGAATAGTGAAATTTAAAAGGGTTATATTTTATTAACCTATGGATTTATTAATAGCAACAAAAAATTAAGTCAATTCGTTGCGTCTTGTGTAAGTTATCTTTACTAACATACATATATACATTCAGAAAGTGTGATATTAGTGTACGAAAAAACAATTATTTTAGTTAATAAAAATCAACCACGATAAAAAAAAATTAATCAATTAATACAAATATAATGTAACATGTAATACGAATGTAGCAACTAGGAGGACATCAAACATGTACGTCGGCAAACGTTGACGACGACAGCCATAAGAAAGAAAATGAAAGAGTAGCATTTTTATATATACACATGTCGTTGAAATGGTTCTAGATTTAAAAATACATATCATCTTGACGATGAAGAAGAAGATGCAGATGAGGACATCGACTTTGTTAATTGATTTTTTTCTCATTTTATATCATTTATATAATAATATCACTGTACCATTATTGATTTATAGTTTTTAAGATAAATATAGTAGAGTATGAACTTATTTACTGTATTAAGCAAATGGAATTTATATACATACTTATTTCCGACTTGATTAAAACCGTAAATTACTAAGCTCAAAAATTTTAATAACCGTAGTATTATAAACATAAATTTAATTTTAATAGATGAAAAATTTGAAAAAAAGTCATCATTCGATTATCAGAGTCAATTGTTTCTTTAATTTTTCAATTGAAATAAAATTTTTTTTTGAGCTTGGATAACTCAAAAACACTGTTATTTTTCAAGCTCAAGAACGTATAAAGATGATATTTTTAACGTCTGCGATCTCAAAAATAACAAGTTTTTGAGTTTGGCCAGGTGGGTTAACTGTTTTCCAGATTTGTTTTGTTTTTTAATTTTTCTTTCATTATTCTAAAGTAAAATTCAATAATTGATAAAAATAACATTTTTAGAGTTCTTTATAGTTAAATATTTTTACATCCAATGTCAAGTGTATAATAATACCACTATAATTATTCAACGACCTATTGACACATCATAAGAATTGTAAATGTGTATCCTTGAATAATCGCATTACACTTTGATACTAAATATTAAGAATATATATATATATATATATATATATATATATATATATATATATATATATATATATAATTTATCAATCAATTTTTATTTCAATAGACGTATGTATTAATGAATATTTTCTTTGATTCAATCAAAAATATGTCAAAGATTGCTCAAGTATATTATCAATAGAATGAGGTTACAAGTGCTATTTTATGTAGACAGATGTTTACTCAAATCTATTTCTTAAAATAAAAATGTACTGCTTGTCTACTTAAATATTATATACATACTTATAATGCCTATATATATATATATATATATATACAATATATTATATAAAAATAATATAACAATTTGAATTTTGAATATCGTCATAGATTAATGCTAAATTAATATTTTAAAATTGTAACTCGTGCCTCTATGGTCAGGACATTTGATTATCGTAATCGAACAATTATCGAGCACCCAGCTAAATAAGAAACTGATTATAACCTTCTGTAACTATATTTTGTTTCTTATATTTTATACGAAAACATCATAAAAAATTTCATATATATATATATACATATATATTAGGGTGGCCCAAAAAAACCGACTATTTTTATTTTTCGAGTCTCTTATGAAAATTTGTTGGTTTACTATGTTTTAAGAAGCCTCTCCAAAAATCAGCTCGATAAAAAATTTTCAAGAAGTCACGAATTTTGAAAATATCAAAAATGATCGACATTTGAATTTTTATTTCAAATTTTTTTCTTTCTCGTGGCAGTAATAGTTTATATTCGTGAAATCATGACTACGCTGAAAATATAAGCCCAAAATTTAAATATTTAAACCTCGCACAAGAATTTTGAATGTTTCCGAGTGCTGTCTTTTGAACGTTTTCGAGCGACCCTTGAATATTGATAATAAAACTTCTCGATTTTTTCACCATCAATTTGCATTACAATGAATGGAAATATAACCCGAGAAATAGAAATAATAAGTTATTTACTTTTCTATAATAAGTTATATACTTTTCTATTTTTTAATTCAATTTTTAGGTTTTTTCGCTTATTCAATACTTACCAAATTTTATTGTTTAAGACTGTTCTGCATATTTTTGGTTATGCAATATTTATATTTTAGTGAAATGACAATAATTGAGTTATAAAAAATTACAAAAACTAATTCAAAGTATTAGTCACATATTATCAGTTAATATTCAAAATTCTTGAGCGCCGTTTAAATATTTTAATTTTGGGCCGAAATTTTCAGCATCGACATGATTTTATAAACATAAACTATTACTGCCACGAGAAAGAAAAAATTTAGAAGTAAAAAATCCGAATTTCAATCATTTTTGATATTTTCAAAATTCGTGAGCAACCTCTTGAAAATTTTTTATCGAGCTGATTGTTGGAGAGGCTTCTTAAAACATCGTAAACCAACAAATTTTCATAAAAGACTCGAAAAAAAAAAAATTGTCGGTTTTTTTGGGCCACCCTAAAATATATATATATATATATATATATATATATATATATATTTGAACTTTAACCAACTATTTAGATCGAAATTAGAGTTTCTGCCTGTTTTGTTACGTAGAGGAGATATTAGGCAAAACTACTTAAGAATACCAAAATGTAGATCATCAATATATGAAAACTCGTATCGTTTTTAATTCATGGTATGCATGTATGAAATTCCTTACCGCCAGAATTAACGACAATGCAAACTTTTGAGGAATTTAAAATTGCTTGTTTTAATCATTTTTTGAGTGTCAATGATTATCTAATTAATCTGTTTGTTAAAATATGTAAAACATACACATGTATATATATTTTAAGATTTTTTGTATTTTTTGATGGTCCTCAGGGAGCTACGGCTCTAGGATCAAATAAATATATTTATCTATCTATCTATCTATCTATCTATCTATCTATCTATCTATCTATCTATCTATCTATCTATCTATCTATCTATCTATATATATATATATATATATATATATATATATATATGTGTGTGTGTGTGTGTTTTGTGACGATTCGATAAGTTATAAACAATTAAATTGAAGACGAAAAAAAATAATAATAACTACAATCGTCTATTTAAGGATTACGCAAAAGTAAATCACATAATGCTTATAAATTACCACTATTACACACTAAGTAAAACAGCGATGGCAATTATCGGTCATTGTACCTCGACACGCATGTGTTAAACCTTGAGTTTAAAAAATTTATATATATATATATATAAATGTATACAGCAGACCTAACATCACATCAATATCTGTATTTTTCAATACATATAACTTGATTATAATATTTTATTATTAATTTAATTATTCATTTTAATTAAAGCAATTATCCATATGTATTTACAATTTATAAATTTTTAATAAATTATTAAAAAAATATAAGTTATTTAAAAATTGTAATTTATAAAAATTGTCTTATCTTTGAAGATGAGTTACATTGTCAGAATAAAAATAAAATAATCTGAATGACATTGGCATACGTCTTGTGTTAACTATCTGTTATTTTCATTATACATGTATTGTAGCGATAAATAATGATAATTTTTGTTATGATTTTACGATAATGTATGTACAATTAATTTTTATTGGATATCACCATTTTCATATATTTATAATATCAAACTAATCGGTAAATAATTTTATTTTTTCAATAATAAATATTTGAATATTTTTTGTTAACGGAATTTTATATATGCCTCTACAGTAATTTATTAACCCTTCAGAACATACGTCTCCCGTACCACAGTCATTGCGCAAGTGCCAAGAGCGAAATTTAAAAAATATTTAAATAGTTTTAGGTTATATATCAAGTAAAATACAATATCAAATATTATTTATTTGAATACCAAGAATTAAATAACAATTCTTTATAAATTAATACATTTTTTATTTTAATGAAAATACTGTATACGGGTGCACTTGTAAACAACTTTTAGAATACTGTTTATTTGTATATCTATATACATTTAAAATGGCGGCTAGAAACCACGGAGGCAGCCGAAATGAAACGAAGTCATACGAACAGCAATTTGTTTTGTGCCTGACTTGACTCACGCGATGAGAGAAACTCTCACAGTTAATAAACAAATGATTTTTTTTCTTTATTTTTCAAGTTTAAAAAATTTTGTTTTCTTAGTATCATTTAGAGCATTAAATTTTAGTAAGGTAAAAAAAATTTCAGGGGGTCATTCCATTTGAATTTAGAAAGAAAAAAAAAGTTTTAAAAAAAGTGTGAGAGAATCTCTCTATACGATGGTTCCGAAGGGTTAAAAAACAACATTTGAGACCGTTACTTATGATACCAATGTTTTTATTTTAAAATCTTTCATTGCAGTGACTGAGGGGTTAAAATATCTTACTTTAACTCATTATTTAGTTAATATTACTAAAAATTTAAGTACATATTATTATAATTTTCTAACTTATTGAAATATATATGTATTACTAAATCAGAACGTAACTACGTGACATAATAATGTCCTTAAAACATTCGTATTACAATACTGGCAAAGTAATTGATAAACATTATGAACTGTAAAAACGATAAATATTGATCTGAAATCGTTTTTCATTAGTGAAATACCTAGTCTATTATTAAACTCTTTTTTTTTTTTTTTTATATAATTTATTTAAATAAATAAAATTATCAATGTGTTCTTTTAAATAAACTTGTATCTTAACTAAATATTAAAAAATAATATTAATAAAGAAAAAATAATATGTATATGAGGCAGTCATAATATTATAAGTATGTAAGTTGAAATACATAGATGGTGATGTGTATATTTTAATGAAAATTGTATAATATTGAGTATATGACCAACCAAATGAGAAACGTAATGTCCTAGGTAGAGGACAACGCGGTCAAAGCCGATGCGTCATTATCGTAGCACTTAACTCGACAAAGTTGACAGTAATATATGTTTAAGTATACATGTTAAGTACTATGACGCTATGAGATATTGTTGAAATTTTTTTTTTCCATATCACAATGTATTTACTATAAAATATATATACATGTATTTAATTTTAAAAAAATTGAATTCAAAACATTGAATAATTGTTAATATTGGTTCATATTGAATAAATAACAACTTATCAATCGTCAATTTATGCTAGTAAAAATGTAAAATTTTGCTATTTGCATATAGGGATATTTAAAATAAAATTATGTTAAAAAATGACGTTATTATATGAATAAATAAATATATAAATTTAATTGTAGTAATTAAAATGTTGTATCTATTGCAAAATTAATACATAAATTTTTATATAATAATGTATGTGTATTAAGATATTAAATTTAAAATTTAAAAATGGCGTTGACGTCAAAGGAACCTTGAACCAGAGGAAACAATTGATCGTTTAAAAAAATCATTGGCTTGTTACGAAACCGGCTGTCCTTTCCACAATAAATTTTTTTTTGTTTTATTGTTTAATCATTGAAAACGCTTGTGAAAATGAAATACTTCAATCAGTACAAGAGTATATAATCCATATAAATTTATTTATTAACAATTTGAGAAAAATAAGAAGTAACTCTCTATCCTATACACTGTTAATATGTAGCATATCTTAAAGAAAATTAATATATTTCTGCAAAGATCACTATACTAATTAAATAATTACTGTGTATGAAATTAGTATTATTTATTTATGTAATACATTGATTGTTCAATATATTGTAAATGGATGTTTATTGTAAATTAAGATAATATCTTATATTCATGAAAGAATTAAGTATAATAATAATAATAATAATAATAATAATAATAATAATAATAATAATAATAATAATAATAATAATAATAATAATAATAGTAATAATAATAATAATAATAATAATAATAATAATAATAATAATAATAATAATAATAATAATAATAATAACGCATTCCATAGAGTAGTTACCAGTTTTGAATAGATAAAATTGCTTAAAGGCATAAAAATTATTTATTTATTTATTAATAACAAGCATCAAAATAAAAGAAGAAAAGTATTGTCTGGTAGTGGAATAGATTTGATTGGTCAAACACCTAAATTCAATAATAAAAATAGAGTTTACTAGTTTATTCGTCTACTTTACCACTTAACTTTATTACGACTATTCTATTATATTTATTGAACAATATACATTAAAATATTACGCAAGATTAAAATGATATCACGAACTCGTTCTCTACATAGACAGGAGGTAAAATTATTTGGCCTATTATTATTGTTGCTATTATTATGATTATTATTATTATCACATAAAAATTGACTGTATCTCATATACTCGTAGCAGCAGGAGTACCCGCAGCAAATAAAGCCGTTGTGACGTGCCGTTGACTTTAGAAAACTTTTAAAAACTACTACTACGGTTCAGCTCAAGTTATACTAGTGCTTGTCGTTAAGTTTTACAAGGACAACCACTAAAAAATCTCTTTATTATCTAAAATTTTATTTATTCTAATTTTTAATTTTATTAATATTAATAATTATTCAGTTTATAAATTATAAAATAAATAATAATTAATGAGAAAAAAAATTTTAATAAACTAAAAAAAAGTATATTTGATCGGTAATGTTTTAAGTCAATAAATTGTAATTAAATTGATGTAATTTTATTTATAAAAAAAAAATTACAGTAATTCCACTTAAAATAAGAAGATATCAATTATTGGCTGTCATTCATAAAATTATAATATTTTTAAAAATAAAAAAAAGATCAAGAGCTAAGATATAAATAAATTATTATTTTTTTTTTTCAAATACATATAAGGTAAAAAACCTAGTACCCGATCAGGGAACTGGCATTTCATGTACTTGTACAGCTATATTTAGTAAAATTCAGTAAATAACAGACATACAAATATATGAGTGATCGGGTATTAGTTCTCTGATCGGATACTTGGCTGGGTCTCTTACCTTAGAAATAGATCCTTAAAAATTTTTTTTCATAAAAAAAAAACTATAATTAACCTTTCATTAGTGCTATTAATAAAAAAATAAAAAATGATATCTTTATATATATATATATATATATATATATATATATATGCATGCATATATTCTAGGCTCACGTTATCACGTGACGGCCCTGGGACAGACCTTGAACTCGGCGTCCGCTCCCTTGCGGCATTACGATGATGATACCCCATAGTCATGGTTTGACTGACAAAAAGATTGTTAGGTGGCATCATTGCCAATTTAACTCGTTGCTGCTGTTGTTGCATTAGGTGGTCAGTATTGGATTGAATCGTTGTTGATTGTAACGGATCTTTGTTATCGATCTGTTGCAACGATAATTCATCTTGCGGCACATTAACTTGATATGAACGATCTTGTCGCCACATAACGGATATTTATTATTATTATTATTATTAATAATAATAACAATACTTTATCGTATACACAAAACACACAAGTGCATCGATTCACCAATTATTAAGCCGTTAATATTCTTAATTGAGTAATAATCATTCAATTTAAAATTATTATCGAGCGCCATGTTATAAAATCTATGGATATATATCTATCGGTTTATTTCAACTGGCGTTTAAAACAATATATTAAACTGCATTTTATTTACTTGTTTATTCTCCGAATTAATTATTTGTTATTTAAATTTTTTATTCAGTTTTTTTTTTTTTTTTTTTTTTGCAACAATAACCTTGAATTTATTCTCACTGCTTTTACTTGCGAATCCAAGTTTTTTAAATTATATTATATATATTTTTTGTAATAATACCAGATTTATGATTTATTTATTTTTTTTCATTTTAAAATTATTTCCTTGTTATAAGTCATCTTATCTATCTGTACGTGTATCACTTTTTTATTATTATTATATTTTTATATAATCAGTGAATAGGAAAAAAAAAAATTTATTGAAATTATTCGTTGAAATAATTACTTCAACACATTATTTCTATAATAAACACTTCAATAACACTTCGATGACAGTAAATAATAATATAATGTTATTATAAATATTAAATATCAGTTTTTACAACTGGTCGGTGATCCGGATTCTTGACCTTGACAACAGAATAATATATTGCAGCGTGAATTGCGCAGCTCAGAAAAGCGCGGAAGTCGAGAAAAAAAAAAAAAATAAAAAAAATATGAAAAATTTTCGAAACGTTTGATAATAATTTAAACACAATTATTACATGTATCATAATTTAATGGTATAAAACATAAAAAGTTTATTATTTCAAATAATAATGAAATTTTCATTTTTTATGAATCGCATAAATTTTTTTGTAATTAATTCACTTATTATAGTACAAATGATAAACGTTATTATGAGCTATACATTTATTTTTTTCTCAAATTATGATATTGCGATTAACACTTGATAGAGATGATAGATGAAGAATTTTATTAAATTTTTAATTTTTGATTAGAAAAATTTTACATACTAAAGTAAAGGCGCGCGAGAAAACGTGAGAGATCCTCAGACGCACTTCTCTCAACAGTAACTTTAAAACTGCCGGCTGCGGATTCACCCCACTATTTACGAACGTTTGTCGGCTGAGATATATATATATATATATATATATAAATATGTGTGTATATGTATGCTGATGCATGTATGCGTGTTGTAACTAGTGCGCCGCCTGCTGGCGGCTCATTAATTTTATCATTTATTTAATAAATTATTTTTTCTATCTCCCAATAATCATGAAATTTTGTTAATTATTACTAAGCGTAAAAAGAAAAGAAGATAAAAAAAAATCTATTTTTTTTTTTTTCATAGCTTGAATTTTTTTTACTGTGTGTATATCGTATTTAAGTATTAATAATTGAGTTGTAATAATTCTAATATCGTTAAATAATAAATATTTTATCACTAACAAGAATATTAGTAAAATTTATAAAAATACGGTAAGTGCAATAATTAAAAAAACTTACCAATAAGAATTAGATTCAGTACAAGTTCCTGGTAGTGAAGATGTCAAAGATTTATCTTCTTCTACTTTGGCTTTCATATTGTTATTGAATGTTTTCTGTAAGCACATTAAAATAAATTTAAATATACGTACAATTCTATTAATAAAATATGAAATATATAAGAAAAAAAAAGAAAGGTTATTAATTAAAAAAATCCTTAAAAAAAAAATTTTAATTATTAAAAATAATTATTCATAAACTTAATGTCTATATATTTTATATTTTAATATGTAAGAGCTGGCGTGACTAGATCACTGATCTATTTCCTGGTATTTTTTTCTATCACCATCCAGTGATTACATTGTATGAAAGAAAATATATGCCTCAAAAGATAAACAATGACGACAATTAAGTGTTCACTTTCATTTTAGATAATATGAGTCTCAGATATTTGATGCATTGGCGTACATATATATACATATACGTGTGACTATGAGATAGTAATAGTTGTCATGAAAATCTTATACAGAAAAAAACTTAGGAACATTATTTTTAAGATTCTAAATGATAATTATTTTTAAACAAGGTGTGTCTGACTGATTAATTGATTTTATTTTAAAAATCGACTATGTTTATATAATCTCAAAAATACTGTTTATGAAATACCAAATACTTACTAATTAAAATTTTCATTAATTACAAACAATTATCATGGATTAATATTTGAAAAGATATATGGATAATAACTTAGAGGATCCAGAAAATAGTTAGTTATGAGGTATCTCAATCTTTAGTAGTTAAAGCATTATTGCTAAATATACATACATAAAAACTTTTAATATTTATATATAATTGGTAATATATAGAATTTGATAAAACCTGCATTACCGATAAAATTAAGAAAGAGTATCGAGGACAATGACCTCGTTCTTAAGAGAATTTACTGACCTACATATTACGCCATACTCACTATTAACGCATAATTATGTATATTTTATAACTTTCTCGTGTGTGCGTGTGTGTGTACATCGCGGTATTTATGTTAAAAAAAACATCTAAATATTTGCTTGCAAAATACTATTAATTTGTGGATATTGGATAGGCATTAGTAAAAATAAATGCATATATATATATATATATATATATATATATATATATATATATATATATATATACTCATGCATCGTCAATTTAAAAAAAAAATATACATCTCAACAATTACCATAAAATAAGAGAAATGAATTTATAGAACATTAAATGCGACATGTTTTATTATAAAGATTTTTAAAATGTTATTTAGGGATAAAAATTATAAGATGACGTTATAAAATATTTACAGATAGACAAATAAATAAAAATTAAATAATTATATTGATGTGTAAGTACGTAGTATTGAATAATTATTGAATAACGATATTGTCATCGATAAAAAAGTTTTTGATAATGTTGTTATTACTATATTGGTAATAAATATCTACAGTTGTTGATTCAAAATACAAACAAATATATAGACTTACTTTATATCGGACAGAATGATTTCGAGTGATCGTAATATTGACTTTAAAGCGTTTGAGTAGTCTATTTCTCATTATTATAAAAAGATATCAACACCATTAATGATAAATGTAATGAAATAACTTGTATGAGTAGAATTTTATACAATCATAATCAATATCATTATCAGTTTTCGTTTCGAAAATTCGAATTGGTATAAATTAATATACTTGTAAAAACATAATTTTTTAAAATTATTTATCGTTTTTCAACTATCTTAATATTATATATATATATATATAACGTAGGCATATACTTATATTTAAAAATATTGATTAGTAGTTTTTACCTTGAATAATGATTATTGATGAATAGATTGATGATACGCTGTTAGAATAAAATAATTATGCAAATGTATAAAAATAATTAACAGAATTATGACTATTTTCGTAACTTTTTGTTAATTGTTGTATCGCCACAAATGGCAATTATATATGTCATAAAACACTATGCATATTATTGTTAATAAAATTATGAACAAACATTTATTCCAATTGTTCTGATAATAAAGTTTTTAGTAGTTGTTGACGTAAAATACAAAGAAATCACAAATAATGATTTAAATGACAAGCGAATACTTTTTACTATACTGCTTCGGTTGTACTATCGCCATTATTAATCCGTGCAGTGAGAATAATAATAAATAAAAAAAAAGATATGAAAAATAAAAAAAAAAATTTATGCCATGAAGCATGCGTTGTGGATTTTCTCGAGTTGAAGTGATTATTCCAAAAGGAATTGCTACCGACATAACAGATTAATAAATAAATATGAAATTACAACAGTAGATGTCGCTGTGTGACTAATTTTTCTCAGAGACCGGTGATATTTGAATTTGTAGGAAATAAATTGTTGATAGATGATTTTCTATGCAGAGGAGCCCCTAACTTTTTTCCTGTTGGGAATAACTCAGGACAATGATTGACGTTTTTTGTCTATTATGATGTACTCTAGTAGAAAAACCCCAAAAAGTTCTGAAAAAACTTTATTTTCCGAATCCAGACCCATATGAGGATGAGTATGAAGATGGATGAGGATGAGTATCTATGTAGAGTAGCCTCTAACTTTTTTCCTGTTGGAAATAACTCAGCACAATATTAAATTTTTTTTTTTATAATAATGTCCTTTAGTAACCTCCTCATATAGATCGAAACTTAAAAAATTAATTTTTCCTGTGACTTTTTTGGGTTTTTCATAGTAGAGGACATCGTAATGAACAAAAACGCCGGTATTGTGATGGGTTATTCCCAACAGGAGCAAAGTTACGGGCTACACTTTATAGATATTCATCCTCATTCATCCTCATTTATCTTCATTTATCCTCATATGGGTCATGGGTCAAAAATTAAATTCTTCTCAGGATTTGTTAGGGTTTTTTCTACTACAGGACACCATACCCTATCCAAAAATTCCCATAGAATCCAATCAACTGCGACAAAAACTGCATAGAAACCAATACAGTCTATAGGATTCTGTGCGGTTTTTGTCGCAGTTGAGTGGATTCTATGGGAATTTTTGGATAGGGTCATGAACAAAAATTGTTATTATTGTGTCCATCCATCTTCACCCATTTCCAACGACCCTCATATGGGTCTGAATTCAGAAAATAAATTTTTTTCAGGACTTGTTGGGGTATTTCCTACTAGAGTACCTCGAAATGATCGAAAAACATTTATATTGTGATGGGTTATTCTCCGCAAGGGCAAAGTAACGGGCCACTCTTCATCAAAGTACATAGTGGCAGTCCCTTATATCATGTTCCATTTTTGGTTCACTCCCCCGGAAAATTATTCTCACTTTTCTGAACTTAGGGAAGTTACGAATGGTCAGGTCGTATTGATAGATGCGACAATTGGTGACTAGTCGCATCACTACCCCACAACTTACAAGTTCATCAACCGGTTATCGACAG
Organism: Microplitis deprimator; assembly: GCA_964016945.1. Lineage (NCBI taxonomy): Eukaryota > Metazoa > Arthropoda > Insecta > Hymenoptera > Braconidae > Microplitis > Microplitis deprimator. The sequence goes on from OZ024716.1 coordinate 16,475,761, forward strand.
TAAATAAATTCCTAATTCAAATATTCAATTTTTTAAGGTTTTAAACGTTAATATTGTGATAGGTAACTCTCAACAGGGGCAAAGTTACGGGCCAATCTTCATGAAAACACATAGATAGTGTCATCCTCATTTATACTCATTTATCTTTATACATCCTCATATGGGTCTGTACTCAAAACATACATTGTTTTCAGGAATTTTTTGGGTTCCTCCTACTAGAGGGCGTCATAATGAACAAAAAAAGTACATATTGTGAAAGGTTATTCCCAACAGGAGCAAAGTGACGGGCCACTTAATGGGAAAAAATGGACAGTCGCATCTCCACTCATCAATACCTAATCATCATATGGGTCCGCACTCCAAAAATAAATTGTTCTCGAGACTTCTTTGAGTTTTTCCTCCTAGAGAACATCATGTCGAACGATAAACGTTCATATTATAATGGGTTTTTTCCAACAGGAGCAAGATTACGGGTCACTTTATAAGATGACATGAACAGCCGCATCTACACCGATCTCCACCCATCTTTACCCGATAATCATATGGGTCTGTGCTAAGAAAAAAATATATTGTTCTCAGGACTTTTTCTGGTTTCTCCTACGAGAAGACATTATAATAAACACAGAACGTTTATGTTGTGATAGGAACCGTTGCCATGGCAACCATTTCCATAGCAACCGTTGCCATGGAAACCGGTCCATAGCAACCGTTGCCATAGCAACCGTTGCCATAGCAACCGTTGCCATGGCAACCATTTCCATAGCAACCGTTGCCATGGCAACCGTTTCCATAGCAACCGTTGCCATAGCAACCGTTGCCATGGCAACCATTTCCATAGCAACCGTTGCCATGGAAACCGGTCCATAGCAACCGTTGCGATGGCAACCGTTTCCATAGCAACCGATGCCATGGCAACCGGTCCATAGCAACCGTTGCCATGGCAACCGTTTCCATAGCAACCGTTGCCATGGCAACCGTTTCCATAGCAACCGTTGCCATGGCAACCGTTTCCATAGCAACCGTTGCCATGGCAACCGTTTCAATAGCAACCGTTGCCATGACAACCGTTTCCATAGCAACCGTTGCCATGGCAACCGTTTCCATAGCAACCGTTGCCATGGCAACCGTTTCCATAGCAACCGTTGCCATGGCAACCGGTCCATAGCAACCGTTGCCATGGCAACCGTTTCCATAGCAACCGTTGCCATGACAACCGTTTCCATAGCAACCGTTGCCATTGCAACCGTTTCCATAGCAACCATTTCCATAGCAACCGTTGCCATGGCAACCGTTTCCATAGCAACCGTTGCCATGGAAACCAGTCCATAGCAACCGTTGCCATGGCAACCGGTCCATAGCAACCGTTGCCATGGCAACCGTTTCCATAGCAACCGTTGCCATAGCAACCGTTGCCATAGCAACCGTTGCCATGGCAACCGTTTCCATAGCAACCGTTGCCATGACAACCGTTTCCATAGCAACCGTTGCCATAGCAACCGTTGCTATGGCAACCGTTTCCATAGCAATCGTTGCCATGGCAACCGTTTCTATAGCAACCGTTTCCATAGCAACCGTTGCCATGGCAATCGTTTCCATAGCAACCGTTGCCATGGCAACCGTTTCCATAGCAACCGTTGCCATAGCAACCGTTGCCACTGCAACCGTTTCCATAGCAATCGTTGCCATGGCAACCGTTTCCATAGCAACCGTTGCCATGGCAACGGTTTCCATAGCAACCGTTGCCATAGCAACCGTTGCCATAGCAACCGTTGCCATGGCAACCGTTTCCATAGCAACCGTTTCCATAGCAACCGTTGCCATAGCAACCGTTGCCATAGCAACCGTTGCCATGGCAACCGTTTCCATGGCAACCGTATCCATAGCAACCGTTGCCATGGCAACCGTTTCCATGGCAACCGTATCCATAGCAACCGTTGCCATGGCAACCGTTTCCATGGCAACCGTTTCCATAGCAACCGTTGCCATGGCAACTGTTTTCATAGCAACCGTTGCCATGGCAACCGTTTCCATAGCAACCGTTGCCATAGCAACCGTTGCCATTGCAACCGTTTCCATAGCAACCGTTGCCATAGCAACCGTTGCCATGGCAACCGTTTCCATAGCAACCGTTGCCATAGCAACCGTTGCCATGGCAACCGTTTCCATAGCAACCGTTGCCATAGCAACCGTTGCCATAGCAACCGTTGCCATAGCAACCGTTGCCATGGCAACCGTTTCTATAGCAACCGTTGCCATAGCAACCGGTCCATAGCAACCGTTGCCATGGCAACCGTTTCCATAGCAACCGTTGCCATGGCAACCGGTCCATAGCAACCGTTGCCATGGCAACCGTTTCCATAGCAACCGTTGCCATGGCAACCGTTTCCATAGCAACCGTTGCCATGGCAACCGTTTCCATAGCAACCGTTGCCTTGGCAACCGTTTCCATAGCAACCGTTGCCATGGCAACCGTTTCCATAGCAACCGTTTCCATAGCAACCGTTGCCATGGCAACCGTTTCCATAGCAACCGTTGCCTTGGCAACCGTTTCCATAGCAACCGTTGCCATGGCAACCGTTTCCATAGCAACCGTTGCCATGGCAACCGTTTCCATAGCAACCGTTGCCATGGCAACCGGTCCATAGCAACCGTTGCCATGGCAACCGTTTCCATAGCAACCGTTGCCATGGCAACCGTTTCCATAGCAACCGTTTCCATAGCAACCGTTGCCATGACAACCGTTTCCATAGCAACCGTTGCCATGGAAACCAGTCCATAGCAACCGTTGCCATGGCAACCGTTTCCATAGCAACCGTTGCCATGGCAACCGTTTCCATAGCAACCGTTGCCATGGCAACCGGTCTATAGCAACCGTTGCCATGGCAACCGTTTCCATAGCAACCGTTGCCATGGCAACCGGTCCATAGCAACCGTTGCCATGGCAACTGTTTCCATAGCAACCGTTGCCATGGCAACCGTTTCCATAGCAACCGTTGCCATGGCAACCGTTTCCATGGCAACCGTTTCCATAGCAACCGTTGCCATGGCAACCGTTTCCATAGCAACCGTTGCCATAGCAACCGTTGCCATGGCAACCGTTTCCATAGCAACCGTTGCCATGGCAACCGTTTCCATAGCAACCGTTGCCATGGCAACCGTTTCCATAGCAACCGTTGCCATGGCAACCGTTTCCATAGCAACCGTTGCCATGGCAACCGGTCCATAGCAACCGTTGCCATGGCAACCGTTTCCATAGCAACCGTTGCCATGGCAACCGTTTCCATAGCAACCGTTGCCATGGCAACCGGTCCATAGCAACCGTTGCCATGGCAACCGTTTCCATAGCAACCGTTTCCATAGCAACCGTTTCCATAGCAACCGTTTCCATAGCAACCGTTGCCATGACAACCGTTGCCATGGAAACCAGTCCATAGCAACCGTTGCCATGGCAACCGTTTCCATAGCAACCGTTGCCATGGCAACCGTTTCCATAGCAACCGTTGCCATGGCAACCGGTCCATAGCAACCGTTGCCATGGCAACCGTTTCCATAGCAACCGTTGCCATAGCAACCGTTGCCATGGCAACCGTTTCCATAGCAACCGTTGCCATAGCAACCGTTGCCATGGCGACCGTTTCCATAGCAACCGTTGCCATGGCAACCGTTTCCAAAGCAACCGTTGCCATAGCAACCGTTTCCATAGCAACCGTTGCCATGGCAACCGTTTCCATAGCAACCGTTGCCATGGCAACCGGTCCATAGCAACCGTTGCCATGGCAACCGTTTCCATAGCAACCGTTTCCATAGCAACCGTTGCCATGGCAACCGTTTCCATAGCAACCGTTGCCTTGGCAACCGTTTCCATAGCAACCGTTGCCATGGCAACCGTTTCCATAGCAACCGTTGCCATGGCAACCGTTGCCATGGAAACCAGTCCATAGCAACCGTTGCCATGGCAACCGTTTCCATAGCAACCGTTGCCATCTCAACCGTTTCCATAGCAACCGTTGCCATGGCAACCGGTCCATAGCAACCGTTGCCATGGCAACCGTTTCCATAGCAACCGTTGCCATGGCAACCGTTTCCATAGCAACCGTTGCCATGGCAACCGGTCCATAGCAACCGTTGCCATGGCAACTGTTTCCATAGCAACCGTTGCCATGGCAACCGTTTCCATAGCAACCGTTGCCATGGCAACCGTTTCCATGGCAACCGTTTCCATAGCAACCGTTGCCATGGCAACCGTTTCCATAGCAACCGTTGCCATAGCAACCGTTGCCATGGCAACCGTTTCCATAGCAACCGTTGCCATGGCAACCGTTTCCATAGCAACCGTTGCCATGGCAACCGTTTCCATAGCAACCGTTGCCATGGCAACCGGTCCATAGCAACCGTTGCCATGGCAACCGTTTCCATAGCAACCGTTTCCATAGCAACCGTTTCCATAGCAACCGTTGCCATGGCAACCGTTTCCATAGCAACCGTTTCCATAGCAACCGTTGCCATGGCAACCGTTTCCATAGCAACCGTTGCCTTGGCAACCGTTTCCATAGCAACCGTTGCCATGGCAACCGTTTCCATAGCAACCGTTGCCATGGCAACCGTTTCCATAGCAACCGTTGCCATGGCAACCGGTCCATAGCAACCGTTGCCATGGCAACCGTTTCCATAGCAACCGTTTCCATAGCAACCGTTGCCATGGCAACCGTTTCCATAGCAACCGTTGCCTTGGCAACCGTTTCCATAGCAACCGTACCCATGGCAACCGTTTCCATAGCAACCGTTGCCATGGCAACCGTTTCCATAGCAACCGTTGCCTTGGCAACCGTTTCCATAGCAACCGTTGCCATGGCAACCGTTTCCATAGCAACCGTTGCCATGGCAACCGTTTCCATAGCAACCGTTGCCATGGCAACCGGTCCATAGCAACCGTTGCCATGGCAACCGTTTCCATAGCAACCGTTGCCATGGCAACCGTTTCCATAGCAACCGTTTCCATAGCAACCGTTGCCATGACAACCGTTTCCATAGCAACCGTTGCCATGGCAACCGTTGCCATGGAAACCAGTCCATAGCAACCGTTGCCATGGCAACCGTTTCTATAGCAACCGTCGCCATGGCAACCGTTTCCATAGCAACCGTTGCCATGGCAACCGGTCCATAGCAACCGTTGCCATGGCAACCGTTTCCATAGCAACCGTTGCCATGGCAACCGTTTCCATAGCAACCGTTGCCATGGCAACCGTTTCCATGGCAACCGTTTCCATAGCAACCGTTGCCATGGCAACCGTTTCCATAGCAACCGTTGCCATGGCAACTGTTTTCATAGCAACCGTTGCCATGGCAACCGGTCCATAGCAACCGTTGCCATAGCAACCGTTGCCATGGCAACCGTTTCCATAGCAACCGTTGCCATAGCAACCGTTGCCATAGCAACCGTTGCCATGGCAACTGTTTCCATAGCAACCGTTGCCATGGCAACCGGTCCATAGCAACCGTTGCCATGGAAACCGTTTCCATAGCAACCGTTGCCATGGCAACCGTTTCCATAGCAACCGTTGCCATGGTAACCGTTTCCATGGCAACCGTACCCATAGCAACCGTTGCCATGGCAACCGTTTCCATGGCAACCGTTTCCATAGCAACCGTTGCCATGGCAACTGTTTTCATAGCAACCGTTGCCATGGCAACCGTTTCCATAGCAACCGTTGCCATAGCAACCGTTGCCATAGCAACCGTTGCCATGGCAACCGTTTCCATAGCAACCGTTGCCTTGGCAACCGTTTCCATAGCAACCGTTGCCATGGCAACCGTTTCCATAGCAACCGTTTCCATAGCAACCGTTGCCATGGCAACCGTTTCCATAGCAACCGTTGCCTTGGCAACCGTTTCCATAGCAACCGTTGCCATGGCAACCGTTTCCATAGCAACCGTTGCCATGGCAACCGGTCCATAGCAACCGTTGCCATGGCAACCGTTTCCATAGCAACCGTTGCCATGGCAACCGTTTCCATAGCAACCGTTGCCATGGCAACCGGTCCATAGCAACCGTTGCCATGGCAACCGTTTCCATAGCAACCGTTGCCATGGCAACCGTTTCCATAGCAACCGTTGCCATGGCAACCGTTTCCATGGCAACCGTTTCCATAGCAACCGTTGCCATGGCAACCGGTCCATAGCAACCGTTGCCATGGCAACCGTTTCCATAGCAACCGTTGCCATGGCAACCGTTTCCATAGCAACCGTTGCCATAGCAACCGTTGCCATGGCAACCGTTTCCATAGCAACCGTTGCCATGGCAACCGTTTCCATAGCAACCGTTGCCATGGCAACCGTTTCCATGGCAACCGTTTCCATAGCAACCGTTGCCATGGCAACCGTTTCCATAGCAACCGTTGCCTTGGCAACCGTTTCCATAGCAACCGTTGCCATGGCAACCGTTTCCATAGCAACCGTTGCCATGGCAACCGTTTCCATAGCAACCGTTGCCATGGCAACCGGTCCATAGCAACCGTTGCCATGGCAACCGTTTCCATAGCAACCGTTGCCATGGCAACCGTTTCCATAGCAACCGTTGCCATGGCAACCGGTCCATAGCAACCGTTGCCATGGCAACCGTTTCCATAGCAACCGTTGCCATGGCAACCGTTTCCATAGCAACCATTGCCATGGCAACCGTTTCCATGGCAACCGTTTCCATAGCAACCGTTGCCATGGCAACTGTTTTCATAGCAACCGTTGCCATGGCAACCGTTTCCATAGCAACCGTTGCCATAGCAACCGTTGCCATGGCAACCGTTTCCATAGCAACCGTTGCCATGGCAACCGTTTCCATAGCAACCGTTGCCATGGCAACCGTTTCCATAGCAACCGTTGCCATGGCAACCGGTCCATAGCAACCGTTTCCATGCAACCGTTTC
>CAXHJT010000001.1:0-75424 GCA_964016945.1 Microplitis deprimator
TTAACCATCGTTTCACAATCTTTTGATTTTGAAAATTTCCATGATAATTCGGAAAAACCTATCGAACTAACAACACGAAATACTAGCAATCGAAACGACTATTCAAATACGACTTCAGAAGCTCAAAATCCAGCCAGTCAAATTACGAGTTTGCATGAAACTAACTTTTTAACAAGCCACACACATAATAAAACAAACAAAGATATCAACACAGAAAATACAAAAACCTACTCTACACTACATAACGAATTAGAAGCTAAGATATTATCAGTCGCTTCACACTCAATACCGAGAGACAACGAAATAAACCTTGAAGAAACCGACATTCAAGTAATACACCAGCCACGGGTTAACACAAAGAACCCCGCCGTTAAGAGTACTGTAAAAATATCTACATTACAACCTTCGGTTAGACTAAAAGAAGATAATGTACCATTAAGTCAACCTCTACCTGAGTCAGGTAAACAACTCAAGGAAGCTCAAATAAACACATCTACTAGTTCAGTACTCGATACCAACAAGGATGAATTCAACGTAGCTCTTAACTTTAATATTTTAACTGTCCAAGCCACAAGTCAGCCAAAAACAATATCTAATATGTCACAACCTCAATCGATAAAGGAAGACTTTAACTACAAATTGATCAAATCAATTACGGGAAAAAAACACTCAACGATACACTTATTTAAGCTGTTCAAAGAAAACCAAAAATTTAACAATTATCCTGTTCAAGATTTTGCAAAACTTTATCGTACACTCAAACGATATCCCGATCTACAATATTATTCTCGTGATTTTGATCTCAAGATCATTATAAATCTTTCAATGTTTGAATTACAACCGGACATCATATTGTCTTCTGTATTTTATGATAAAAAGAAGCCATCGTATGGTTCACACCTCGAGACCAATATACAAAGTCCAGAACCGCCCAATAACGTATCGTCATTTACTGAGACAAAAATTTTGCTTTCAAAGACAGAGTCTTCACCTCCAGAAGCCAAACCACTACCTGCAGTGAGCTCATCACCCAAGAAGATGTTTAGTTCAGATGAGGAGGCCCTCAACTCGTCTACTGTCATGAAATCATTATGGGAGAATCGAAAAACATTCTCCATGCTTCCTATCTCACAATCTTCAAACCAAGAGATAGGATCCTTAAACTCAAATATCCAAGCTGGGAATCTACACAACAATGTTGGACGTAACTATCAATTACTTACGCTCATCTTACTCAACATACTTCATTTACAAGGAACAATAAACCTATCAAATTCATATAATTACCCATCATCGGACTCAGAAGATTTTAAAATTAAAAACCACGATATACCATTCATGGAACTACGTAATAGTCCGATAATACAATGTCTAGCTTAAGATACTAGATTTCTGAGTGTTAAAAATTGTAAACGCAAACGTTTCGTTAAAATCTTCATTCGTCAACTTTTCTTTGTTTTTTTTTTTATTTTTATTATTAACCCTCAGAAATACTAGTAAATTATTAAAAATGTTGGAGGAACACAAAATTACCGTTCAAAGGAAAAGGAGAAGACACAAGTTTTGTTTTGCTCCAACACACATTTTTGAGTAAATTAGGAATAAGAAAATTAAAACTATTTTTTTTTTCAAAATAACTCATCAAAATACTATTTGTGATGACTTACAAGTTTTGCAATTATTTCGATAAAAATTTCGGTTTAACAAAAATACTAGAGTACAGGTAAATTCAACATAAAAGTTCGTTGACCCCTAGCATTGTTTACCTACCTGATCCACTAAAACCTTATCCTATTCCCTCCAAGGTACAAACAAAAACACTTATAAAGAAAATTTGAAATAGAAGAAAATATATACTAACATAATTTAGTCATCTCTAGAAACTCGATCAAAACACTATTTCAAGATCATCTACATAAAAATGATGAATAACATCACCGATGAATTATCTATCTACATAGATCAAAACGAATAGAAACAATACAAACATCAAGGACGTTGATTACTGCATGGGAAAATAACCATCAAACCGTACTACCGATTTACCAGGTGTCCAAGATCTTGCACTGTAGACTTCGTTTGGAGACTCAGAACAACACATTTTGTGACGTACAAAATGGAATCATCAATAAAGTTCTTCGACCACCAACGTCTGTTCAACCACATAATAACGTCACTAATCGTCTTGAGTGCGAGTATATCAATGAAATTACGACGTATGACAGTTTGCAACATTTGAGAATTCGCCATACTAAAGTTATTGTGAAGAGACATCACTACAAATTGAGATGAGTAAATTTTAAGTGATTTTCCTTACTATCCTTTGATCCAGACCTTTCGATAAAGACGAACGTAAATTAAGAAAAAAAAGGGAAAATTTTTGAATTAAGCTTGATTTCAGTCACTATTTAAGCAAATAATTGCATAAATTGTAAATCATCGGGACGATGATTATTTTTAGGTGGGGAGGTGTCACGGCTGCTACTTTCAAAAATTTTATTTTTTTTTCCCTCCTGAAATAAGTACACACTAAGACCTCTTGTACGTAAACCTTTTTATGTATAACGCCGACTTATTGACGCCAGCAGTCGTACCGGACAAATATACCTACCTGAGCGTTGTCAACGCTTTACAATTAAGTCGTATTGTACTAATGGACCACGTGTATTATAGATTTCTCGTATTCTCTAAATTTCGTCATTTTCTTTTAACGTACTTTTAAAATTTATGTATCCGTTCCCATTTAATAATCTAAGCATAGGACGGTAATCTCTTCTTTGATTTTTCATCTTAAAACTATAGACCACCCAACTCGTGTGCACCTGCATGTGATTCTTGGAAATTAAAGAAAGCTAATGGAAACCACCAAATTTATGGCTTCCTCGGCGGCAGAGTGGCGCCAGGTCATCGGCCCACCTAATAATCAAAATCTATTTCCCAGGGATCACACGTGTGCATGGGCCGAAAACTTTCGGGCGAGTCCGAGTCTTCTCGTATGGGAAACAAGTTACCACCACTTTTCATATGTGAAGACCATATAAAAAGACCATGGACTTTAGCTCATCAGTTCTTTTGGGAATCAAACTCTGAACCATACTGAACTCCGGACACTTGACGGTGTTCGTGGCTAGAGGATTGATATCTCGATTGAGCATTCGGTTAACGGTAGCTGGGCGTACGAACCGGACCTTGATCGTCGTAAGCACTCGAATAATCGGTATATCATTTTCTACTAGTCTCAGGAGAATAATAAGCGTTATTAAATTCACCATTCGGTCAACGGTAGCTGGGCATACGAACCGGACCTTGATCGCTGTAAGTCGTGAATTAATATCAATCGGAAGCACCGGTAGCGTTGATTATCTTCATCTTATTTTTAATCCATTTAATTTAATTTTATTTAAATATTGAATTATACCACGAGAAACGTGAAGAATCAAAGAATATTTTACCGCGATAAATGCGAAGATTTGAATAATATTTTACCGCGAAAATACGCGAAGATTTTAAAATTATTTTACCGCGAAAATACGCGAAGATTTTATAAACAAATTTATATTTTATTTTACCGCGAAAAAGCGAAGAATTTGAATATTTTGAAACTATTTTACCGCGAGAAGCGCGAAGACATTCATATTATTTTGATCTACGAAGATCTGGAAACATATAAACATTTAAATTGATACAACAAAAGCATACTAAATAAAAAAATAAAACGATAAATTAGAATCATATTAATTAACCGCGAGAACGCGTTGTGAATAAGTGTCCTGTGTTACTGCTGACAGTCCTGACACCTCACCAAAGACCTGTTTAGGGTAAGTTTTAAAACATTGTAACCATTATTTGATATTTTCTAAATTTACTTCGAGAAATTGTCAAACATATGCATGAAACATTTATTTTCATATTTACTATTTTATATACTGTCATTTGTAACCCTTTTGTATTTTTGAGAATATTTAGTCCTCAATAAATAAATACTCGTTAATATAAAACAATTGAAAAACATTATTTCTCAGACAATTTTACTCTAACAACGAGATACTAGCTTCACGAGGCTTTTCGGCAGCCCACCTTCCTTTATCCCTTATTTTACTACCTGTCTAGCCGCTCAGACCGATAGTTCACAGTAGGGGGTACACAATCTTACGTTTACCGCTCGACGTTTGATTGTGAAAAATAATCAGTCACATCATAAATTGGAAATCATTTTGGGTTAATATCAATATTGTCTTCAACAATATTGTGTAGGCGCGATCTAAATATAAATAGAATAAACTGAGCATTTGGTTAACGGTAGCCGGGCATACGAACTGGACCTTGATCAATGTAAGTACCCTTTTATACAATACCTTTATACGAAATCTCGTACCTACGCCCATCACGATCTCCAATCGTGACACTTTTTTCGACTTTTCAGGCGGCGGAAATGCGATTTTCTAACTTCGGTCCTGAGAGAATCTTGTTGGACCGATCTCAGAATGATTATATTGATGTATAAAGACGATATCCACCCAATCGTTGACGTTCCAGAAAACTTGCTTTTTTCGACTTTTCAGGCTGCGAAAACGCGATTTTTGTACCTTGGTACTGCGAGAATCTTGTTGGACCGATCTCAGAATGCTTATTTTGATGTATAAAGATGATATCCCGTCATTCGGAGAAGTTTCAGAAAACTTCGTTTTTTCGACTTTTTAGGCTGCGAAAACAGGATATTTTAACTTCGGCCCTAACGGAATCTTCGAAAAGCCGAGATCAGAATGCTCATTTCTATGTATAGAGACGTTATCCACCCAATCGTTGAAGTTCCAGAAAACTTGCTTTTTTCGACTTTTCGGGCTGCAAAAACGCGATTTTCGTACCTTGGTACTAAGAGAATCTTGTTGGACCGATCTCAGAATCATTATTTTGATGTATAAAGACGATATCCACCCAATCGTTGAAGGTTTAAAAAACTTGCTTTTTTCGACTTTTCAGGCGGCGGAAATGCGATTTTTCAACTTCGGTCCTAAGAGAATCTTGTTGGACCGATCTCAGAATGATTATTTTGATGTATAAAGACGATATCCACCAAATCGTTGACGTTCCAGAAAACTTGCTTTTTTCGACTTTTCAGGCTGCGAAAACGCGTTATTTCAGATTCGGCCAGAACGAAATCTTGGAAAAGCCGAGATCATAATGCTCATTTTCATTTGTAAGACGATATTCAGCCACTCGTTGAAGTTTAAGAAATGGCTTTTTCCGACTTTTCGGGCTGCGAAAACGCGATTTTCTTACCTTGGTACTAAGAGAATCTTGTTGGACCGATCTCAGAATGCTTGTTTTGATGTATAAAGATGATATCCCGTCATTCAGAGAAGTTTCAGAAGACTTCGTTTTTTCGACTTTTTAGGCTGCGAAAACAGGTTATTTTAACTTCGGCCCTAACGGAATCTTGGAAAAGCCGAGATCAGAATGCTCATTTTGATGTATAAAGACGATATCCCGCCATTCGAAGAAGTTTCGGAAAACTTTGTTTTTTCGACTTTTCAGGCTGCGAAAACGCGTTATTTTAATTCCGGCCCTAACGGAATCTTTGTAAATTTAAGATCAGAATGCTCATTCCTATGTATAGAGACGATATCCACACAATCATTAAAGTTCCAGAAAACTTGCTTTTTTCAACTTTTCTGGCTGCGAAAATGAAAATTTCTGACTGCGGTCCTAAGAGAATCTTGTTGGACCGATCTCAGAATGATTATTTCGATGTATAAAGACGATATCCACCCAATCGTTAAAGTTCCAGAAAACTTGCTTTTTTCGACTTTTCAGGCGGCGGAAATGCGATTTTCGAACTTCGGTTCTAAGAGAATCTTGTTGGACCGATCTCAAAATGCTTATATTAATGTATAAAGATGATATCCTGCCATTCGGAGAAGTTATGGAAAACTTTGTTTTTTCGACTTTTCAGGCTGCGAAAACGCTTTATTTTAACTTCGGCCATAACGGAATCTTGGAAACGCCGAGATCAGAATGCTCATTTTCATTTGTAAGACGATATTCACCCACTCGTTGAAGTTTAAGAAATGGCTTTTTTCGACGTTTCGGGCTGCGAAAACGCGATTTTCTTACCTTGGTACTAAGAAAATCTTGTTGGACCGATCTCAGAATGCTTGTTTTGATGTATAAAGATGATATCCCGTCATTCGGAGAAGTTTCAGAAGACTTCGTATTTTCGACTTTTTAGGCTGCGAAAACAGGTTATTTTAACTTCGGCCCTAACGGAATCTTGGAAAAGCCGAGATCAGAATGCTCATTTTGATGTATAAAGACGATATCCCGCCATTCGAAGAAGTTTCGGAAAACTTTGTTTTTTCGACTTTTCAGGCTGCGAAAACGCGTTATTTTAATTCCGGCCCTAACGGAATCTTTGTAAATTTGAGATCAGAATGCTCATTCCTATGTATAGAGACGATATCCACACAATCATTAAAGTTCCAGAAAACTTGCTTTATTCAACTTTTCTGGCTGCGAAAATGCAAATTTCTGACTGCGGTTCTAAGAGAATCTTGTTGGACCGGTCTCAGAATGCTTATTTCGATGTATAAAGACGACATCCCGCCATTCGGAGGAGTTTCGCAAAACTTTGTTTTTTTCGACTTTTCAGGCTGCGAAAATGCGTTATTTTAACTTTGGCCCTAACGATATCTTTGAAACGCCGAGATCAGAATGCTTATTTTTATTTATATAAACGATATCCACCCAATCGATGAAGTTCCAGAAAACTTGCTTTTTTCGACTTTTCGGGCTGCAAAAACGCGATTTTCGTACCTTGGTACTAAGAGAATCTTGTTGGACCGATCTCAGAATGATTATTTTGATGTATAAAGACGATATTCACCCAATCGTTGACGTTCCAGAAAACTTGCTTTTTGCGACTTTTCAGGCGGCGGAAATGCGATTTTCTAACTTCGGATCTAAGAGAATCTTGTTGGACCGATCTCAGAATGCTTATTTTAATGTATAAAGATGATATCCTGCCATTCGGAGGAGTTATGGAAAACTTTGTTTTTTCGACTTTTCAGGCTGCGAAAACGGTTTATTTTAACTTCGGCCATAACGGAATCTTGGAAACGCCGAGATCAGAATGCTTATTTTCATTTATAAAGATGATTTCCACCCACTCGTTGAAGTTCCAGAAAAAATTTTTTTTTTGACTTTTCAGGCTGCGAAAACGCGATTTTCTTACTTCGGTACTAAGAGAATCTTGTTTGGCCGATCTCAGAATGATTATTTTGATGTATAAAGACGATATCCACCCAATCGTTGAAGTTACAGAAAATTTGCTTTTTTCGACTTTTCAGGCGGCGGAAATGCGAATTTCTAACTTCGGTCCTAAGAGAATCTTGTTGGACCGATCTCAGAATGATTATTTTGATGTATAAAGACGATATCCACCAAATCGTTAACGTTCCAGAAAACTTGCTTTTTTCGACTTTTCAGGCTGCGAAAACGCGTTATTTCAGATTCGGCCAGAACGAAATCTTGGAAAAGCCGAGATCATAATGCTCATTTTCATTTGTAAGACGATATTCACCCACTCGTTGAAGTTTAAGAAATGGCTTTTTCCGACTTTTCGGGCTGCTAAAACGCGATTTTCTTACCTTGGTACTAAGAGAATCTTGTTGGACCGATCTCAGAATGCTTGTTTTGATGTATAAAGATGATATCCCGTCATTCAGAGAAGTTTCGGAAGACTTCGTTTTTTCGACTTTTTAGGCTGCGAAAACAGGTTATTTTAACTTCGGCCCTAACGGAATCTCGGAAAAGCCGAGATCAGAAGGCTCATTTTGATGTATAAAGACGATATCCCGCCATTCGAAGAAGTTTCGGAAAACTTTGTTTTTTCGACTTTTCAGGCTGCGAAAATGCGTTATTTTAACTCCGGCCCTAACGGAATCTTTGTAAATTTGAAATCAGAATGCTCATTCCTATGTATAGAGACGATATCCACACAATCATTAAAGTTCCAGAAAACTTGCTTTATTCAACTTTTCTGGCTGCGAAAATGCAAATTTCTGACTGCGGTTCTAAGAGAATCTTGTTGGACCGATCTCAGAATGCTTATTTTGATGTATAAAGACGATATCCCGCCATTCGGAGGAGTTTCGCAAAACTTTGTTTTTTTCGACTTTTCAGGCTGCGAAAATGCGTTATTTTAACTTTGGCCCTAACGATATCTTTAAAATGCCGAGGTCAGAATGCTTATTTTTATTTATATAAACGATATCCACCCAATCGTTGAAGTTCCAGAAAACTTGCTTTTTTCGACTTTTCGGGCTGCAAAAACGCGATTTTCGTACCTTGGTACTAAGAGAATTTTGTTGGACCGATCTCAGAATGATTATTTTGATGTATAAAGACGATATTCACCCAATCGTTGACGTTCCAGAAAACTTGCTTTTTGCGACTTTTCAGGCGGCGGAAATGCGATTTTCTAACTTCGGATCTAAGAGAATCTTGTTGGACCGATCTCAGAATGCTTATTTTAATGTATAAAGATGATATCCTGCCATTCGGAGGAGTTATGGAAAACTTTGTTTTCTCGACTTTTCAGGCTGCGAAAATGGTTCATTTTAACTTCGGCCATAACGGAATCTTGGAAACGCCAAGATCAGAATGCTTATTTTCATTTATAAAGATGATTCCCACCCACTCGTTGAAGTTCCAGAAAAAATTTTTTTTTCGACTTTTCGGGCTGCGAAAATGCGATTTTCTTACTTCGGTACTAAGAGAATCTTGTTTGACCGATCTCAGAATGATTATTTTGATGTATAAAGACGATATCCACCCAATCGTTGAAGTTACAGAAAATTTGCTATTTTCGACTTTTCAGGCGGCGGAAATGCGATTTTTCAACTTCGGTCCTAAGAGAATCTTGTTGGACCGATCTCAGAATGATTATTTTGATGTATAAAGACGATATTCACCCAATCGTTGAAGTTCCAGAAAACTTGCTTTTTTCGACTTTTCAGGCGGCGGAAATGCGATTTTCTAACTTCGGTCCTGAGAGAATCTTGTTGGACCGATCTCAAAATGATTATATTGATGTATAAAGACGATATCCACCCAATCGTTGACGTTCCAGAAAACTTGCTTTTTTCGACTTTTCAGGCTGCGAAAACGCGATTTTTGTACCTTCGTACTAAGAGAATCTTGTTGGACCGATCTCAGAATGCTTATTTTGATGTATAAAGATGATATCCCGTCATTCGTAGAAGTTTCAGAAAACTTCGTTTTTTCGACTTTTTAGGCTGCGAAAACAGGATATTTTAACTTCGGCCCTAACGGAATCTTCGAAAAGCCGAGATCAGAATGCTCATTTCTATGTATAGAGACGTTATCCACCCAATCGTTAAAGTTCCAGAAAACTTGCTTTTTTCGACTTTACGGGCTGCAAAAACGCAATTTTCGTACCTTGGTACTAAGAGAATCTTGTTGGACCGATCTCAGAATGATTATTTTGATGTATGAAGACAATATTCACCCAATCGTTGACGTTCCAGAGAACTTGCTTTTTGCGACTTTTCAGGCGGCGGAAATGTGATTTTCGAACTTCGGTTCTAAGAGAATCTTGTTGGACCGATCTCAGAATGCTTATTTTAATGTATAAAGATGATATCCTGCCATTCGGAGAAGTTATGGAAAACTTTGTTTTTTCGACTTTTCATGCTGCGAAAACGCTTTATTTTAACTTCGGCCATAACGGAATCTTGGAAACGCCGAGATCAGAATGCTCATTTTCGTTTGTGAGACGATATTCAACCACTCGTTGAAGTTTAAGAAATGGCTTTTTTCGACTTTTCGGGCTGCGAAAACGCGATTTTCTTACCTTGGTACTAAGAGAATCTTGTTGTACCGATCTCAGAATGCTTGTTTTGATGTATAAAGATGATATCCCGTCATTCGGAGAAGTTTCAGAAGACTTCGTACTTTCGACTTTTTAGGCTGCGAAAACAGGTTATTTTAACTTCGGCCCTAACGGAATCTTGGAAAAGCCAAGATCAGAATGCTCATTTTGATGTATAAAGACGATATCCCGCCATTCGAAGAAGTTTCGGAAAACTTTGTTTTTTCGACTTTTCAGGCTGCGAAAACGCGTTATTTTAATTCCGGCCCTAACGGAATATTGGAAAATTCGAGATCAGAATGCTCATTTCTATGTATAGAGACGATATCCACCCAATCGTTGAAGTTCCAGAAAACTTGCTTTTTTCGACTTTTCAGGCTGCGAAAACGCGTTATTTTAACTTCGGCCAGAACGAAATCTTGGAAAAGCCGAGATCATAATGCTCATTTTCATTTGTACGACGATATTCACCCACTCGTTGAAGTTCAAGAAATAACTTTTTTCGGGTTGCGAAAACGCGATTTTTGTACCTTGGTACTAAAAGAATCTTGTTGGACCGATCTCAGAATGCTTATTTTGATGTATAAAGACGATATCCACCCAATCGTTGACGTTCCAGAAAACTTGCTTTTTTCGACTTTTCAGGCTACGGAAACGCGTTATTTTAACTTCGGCCAGAACGAAATCTTGGAAAAGCCGAGATCATAATGCTCATTTTCATTTGTACGACGATATTCACCCACTCGTTGAAGTTCAAGAAATAACTTTTTTCGACTTTTCGGGCTGCGAAAACGCGATTTTTGTACCTTGGTACTAAGAGAATCTTGTTGGACCGATCTCAGAATGATTATTTTGATGTATAAAGATGATATCCCGTCATTCGGAGAAGTTTCAGAAAACTTCGTTTTTTCGACTTTTTAGGCTGCGAAAACAGGTTATTTTAACTTCGGCCCTAACGGAATCTTGGAAAAGCCGAGATCAGAATGCTCATTTCTATGTATAGAGACGTTATCCACCCAATCGTTGAAGTTCCAGAAAACTTGCTTTTTCCGACTTTTCGGGCTGCAAAAACGCGATTTTCGTACCTTGGTACTAAGAGAATCTTGTTGGACCGATCTCAGAATGATTATTTTTAAGTATAAAGACGATATTCACCCAATCGTTGAAGTTCCAGAAAACTTGCTTTTTTCGACTTTTCAGGCTGCGAAAACGCGATTTTTGTACCTTGGTACTAAGAGAATCTTGTTGGACCGATCTCAGAATGCTTATTTTGATGTATAAAGATGATATCCCTTCATTCGGAGAAGTTTCAGAAAACTTCGTTTTTTCGACTTTTTAGGCTGCGAAAACAGGATATTTTAACTTCGGCCCTAACGGAATCTTCGAAAAGCCGAGATCAGAATGCTCATTTCTATGTATAGAGACGTTATCCAGCCAATCGTTGAAGTTCCAGAAAACTTGCTTTTTTCGACTTTTCGGGCTGCAAAAACGCGATTTTCGTACCTTTGTACTAAGAGAATCTTGTTGGACCGATCTTAGAATGATTATTCTGATGTATAAAGACGATATTCACCCAATCGTTGACGTTTCAGAAAACTTGCTTTTTGCGACTTTTCAGGCGGCGGAAATGCGATTTTCTAACTTCGGATCTAAGAGAATCTTGTTGGACCGATCTCAGAATGCTTATTTTAATGTATAAAGATGATATCCTGCCATTCGGAGGAGTTATGGAAAACTTTGTCTTTTCGACTTTTCAGGCTGCGAAAACGGTTTATTTTAACTTCGGCCATAACGGAATCTTGGAAACGCCGAGATCAGAATGCTTATTTTCATTTATAAAGATGATTCCCACCCACTCGTTGAAGTTCCAGAAAAAAATTTTTTTTCGACTTTTCGGGCTGCGACAACGCGATTTTCTTACTTCGGTACTAAGAGAATCTTGTTTGACCGATCTCAGGATGATTATTTTGATGTATAAAGACGATATCCACCCAATCGTTGAAGTTACAGAAAATTTGCTTTTTTCGACTTTTCAGGCGGCGAAAATGCGAATTTCTAACTTCGGTCCTAAGAGAATCTTGTTGGACCGATCTCAGAATGATTATTTTGATGTATAAAGACGATATCCACCAAATCGTTGACGTTCCAGAAAACTTGCTTTTTTCGACTTTTCAGGCTGCGAAAACGCGTTATTTCAGATTCGGCCAGAACGAAATCTTGGAAAAGCCGAGATCATAATGCTCATTTTCATTTGTAAGACGATATTCACCCACTCGTTGAAGTTTAAGGAATGGCTTTTTCCGACTTTTCGGGCTGCGAAAACGCGATTTTCTTACCTTGGTACTAAGAGAATCTTGTTGGACCGATCTCAGAATGCTTGTTTTGATGTATAAAGATGATATCCCGTCATTCGGAGAAGTTTCAAAAGACTTCGTTTTTTCGACTTTTTAGGCTGCGAAAACAGGTTATTTTAACTTCGGCCCTAACGTAATCTTGGAAAAGCCGAGATCAGAATGCTAATTTTGATGTATAAAGACGATATCCCGCCATTCGAAGAAGTTTCGGAAAACTTTGTTTTTTCGACTTTTCAGGCTGCGAAAACGCGTTATTTTAATTCCGGCCCTAACGGAATCTTT
Organism: Microplitis deprimator; assembly: GCA_964016945.1. Taxonomy (NCBI): domain Eukaryota; kingdom Metazoa; phylum Arthropoda; class Insecta; order Hymenoptera; family Braconidae; genus Microplitis; species Microplitis deprimator. The sequence goes on from CAXHJT010000001.1 coordinate 12,529, forward strand.
GTAAATTTGAGATCAGAATGCTCATTTCTATGTATAGAGACGATATCCACCCAATCGTTGAAGTTCCAGAAAACTTGCTTTTTTCGACTTTTCAGGCTGCGAAAACGCGTTATTTTAACTTCGGCCAGAACGAAATCTTGGAAAAGCCGAGATCATAATGCTCATTTTCATTTGTACGACGATATTCACCCACTCGTTGAAGTTCAAGAAATGACTTTCTTCGACTTTTCGGGCTGCGAAAACGCGATTTTCTCACCTTGGTACTAAGAGAATCTTGTTGGACCGATTTCAGAATGCTTATTTTGATGTATAAAGATAATATCCCGTCATTTGGAGAAGTTTCAGAAGACTTCGTTTTTTCGACTTTTTAGGCTGCGAAAACTGGTTATTTTAACTTCGGCCCTAACGGAATCTTGAAAAATTCGAGATCAGAATGCTCATTTCTATGTATAGAGACGATATCCACCCAATCGTTGAAGTTCCAGAAAACTTGCTTTTTTCAACTTTTCGGGCTGCGAAAATGCGAAATTCTAACTTCGGTCCTAAGAGAATCTTGTTGGACCGATCTCAGAATCATTATTTTGATGTATAAAGACGATATCCACCCAATCGTTGACGTTCCAGAAAACTTGCTTTTTTCGACTTTTCAGGCTGCGAACACGCGTTATTTTAACTTCGGCCAGAACGAAATCTTGGAAAAGCCGAGATCATAATGCTCATTTTCATTTGTACGATGATATTCACCCACTCGTTGAAGTTCAAGAAATGGCTTTTTTCGACTTTTCGGGCTGCGAAAACGCGATTTTCTCACCTTGGTACTAAGAGAATCTTGTTGGACCGATCTCAGAATGCTTATTTTGATGTATAAAGATGATATCCCGTCATTCGGAGAAGTTTCAGAAGACTTCGTTTTTTCGACTTTTTAGGCTGCGAAAACAGGTTATTTCAACTTTGGCCCTAACGGAATCTTGGAAAAGCCGAGATCAGAATGCTCATTTTGATGTATAAAGACGATATCCCGCCATTCGAAGAAGTTTCGGAAAACTTTGTTTTTTCGACTTTTCAGTCTGCGGAAACGCGTTATTTTAATTCCGGCCCTAACGGAATCTTGGTAAATTTGAGATCAGAATGCTCATTCCTATGTATAGAGACGATATCCACACAATCATTAAAGTTCCAGAAAACTTGCTTTATTCAACTTTTCTGGCTGCGAAAATGCAAATTTCTGACTGCGGTTCTAAGAGAATCTTGTTGGACCGATCTCAAAATGCTTATTTCGATGTATAAAGACGATATCCCGCCATTCGGAGGAGTTTCGGAAAACTTTGTTTTTTTCGACTTTTCAGGCTGCGAAAATGCGTTATTTTAACTTTGGTTCTAACGATATCTTTAAAAGGCCGAGATCAGAATGCTTATTTTTATTTATATAAACGATATCCACCCACTCGTTGAAGTTCCAGAAAAGTTTCTTTTTTCGACTTTTCGGGCTGCGAAAACGCAATTCTCTTACTTCGATACTAAGAGAATCTTGTTGGACCGATCTCAGAATGATTATTTTGATGTATAAAGATAATATCCCGTCATTCGGAGAAGTTTCAGAAGACTTCGTTTTTTCGACTTTTTAGGCTGCGAAAACAAGTTGTTTTAACTTCGGCCCTAACGGAATCTTGGAAAAGCCGAGATCAGAATGCTCATTTTGATGTATAAAGACGATATCCCGCCATTCGAAGAAGTTTCGGAAAACTTTGTTTTTTCGACTTTTCAGGCTGCGGAAACGCGTTATTTTAATTCCGGCCCTAACGGAATCTTGGTAAATTTAAGATCAGAATGCTCATTCCTATGTATAGAGACGATATCCACACAATCATTAAAGTTCCAGAAAACTTGCTTTATTCAACTTTTCTGGCTGCGAAAATGCAAATTTCTGACTGCGGTTCTAAGAGAATCTTGTTGGACCGATCTCAAAATGCTTATTTCGATGTATAAAGACGATATCCCGCCATTCGGAGGAGTTTCGGAAAACTTTGTTTTTTTCGACTTTTCAGGCTGCGAAAATGCGTTATTTTAACTTTGGTTCTAACGATATCTTTAAAAGGCCGAGATCAGAATGCTTATTTTTATTTATATAAACGATATCCACCCACTCGTTGAAGTTCCAGAAAAGTTTCTTTTTTCGACTTTTCGGGCTGCGAAAACGCAATTCTCTTACTTCGATACTAAGAGAATCTTGTTGGACCGATCTCAGAATGATTATTTTGATGTATAAAGATAATATCCCGTCATTCGGAGAAGTTTCAGAAGACTTCGTTTTTTCGACTTTTTAGGCTGCGAAAACAGGTTGTTTTAACTTCGGCCCTAACGGAATCTTGGAAAAGCCGAGATCAGAATGCTCATTTTGATGTATAAAGACGATATCCCGCCATTCGAAGAAGTTTCGAAAAACTTTGTTTTTTCGACTTTTCAGGCTGCGAAAACGCGTTATTTTAATTCCGGCCCTAACGGAATCTTGGAAAATTCGAGATCAGAATGCTCATTTCTATGTATAGAGACGATATCCACCCAATCGTTGAAGTTCCAGAAAACTTGCTTTTTTAGACTTTTCAGGCTGCGAAAACGCGTTATTTTAACTTCGGCCAGAACGAAATCTTGGAAAAGCCGAGATCATAATGCTCATTTTCATTTGTACGACGATATTCACCCACTCGTTGAAGTTCAAGAAATAACTTCTTTCGACTTTTCGGGCTGCGAAAACGCGATTTTTGTACCTTGGTACTAAGAGAATCTTGTTGGACCGATCTCAGAATGCTTATTTTGATGTATAAAGACGATATCCACCCAATCGTTGACGTTCCAGAAAACTTGCTTTTTTCGACTTTTCAGGCTGCGGAAACGCGTTATTTTAACTTCGGCCAGAACGAAATCTTGGAAAAGCCGAGATCATAATGCTCATTTTCATTTATAAAGACGATATTCACCCACTCGTTGAAGTTCAAGAAATGGCTTTTTTCGACTTTTCGGGCTGCGAAAACGCGATTTTTGTACCTTGGTACTAAGAGAATCTTGTTGGACCGATCTCAGAATGCTTATTTTGATGTATAAAGATGATATCCCGTCATTCGGAGAAGTTTCAGAAAACTTCGTTTTTTCGACTTTTTAGGCTGCGAAAACAGGATATTTTAACTTCGGCCATAACGAAATCTTGGAAAAGCCGAGATCAAAATGCTCATTTTGATGTATAAAGACGATATCCCGCCATTCGAAGAAGTTTCGGAAAACTTTGTATTTTCGACTTTTCAGGCTGCGAAAACGCGTTATTTTAATTCCGGCCCTAACGGAATCTTTGTAAATTTGAGATCAGAATGCTCATTCCTATGTATAGAGACGATATCCACACAATCATTAAAGTTCCAGAAAACTTGCTTTATTCAACTTTTCTGGCTGCGAAAATGCAAATTTCTGACTGCGGTTCTAAGAGAATCTTGTTGGACCGATCTCAGAATGCTTATTTTGATGTATAAAGACGATATTCCGCCATTCGGAGGAGTTTCGCAAAACTTTGTTTTTTTCGACTTTTCAGGCTGCGAAAATGCGTTATTTTAACTTTGGCCCTAACGATATCTTTAAAATGCCGAGATCAGAATGCTTATTTTTATTTATATAAACGATATCCACCCAATCGTTGAAGTTCCAGAAAACTTGCTTTTTTCGACTTTTCGGGCTGCAAAAACGCGATTTTCGTACCTTGGTACTAAGAGAATCTTGTTGGACCGATCTCAGAATGATTATTTTGATGTATAAAGACGATATTCACCCAATCGTTGACGTTCCAGAAAACTTGCTTTTTGCGACTTTTCAGGCGGCGGAAATGCGATTTTCTAACTTCGGATCTAAGAGAATCTTGTTGGACCGATCTCAGAATGCTTATTTTAATGTATAAAGATGATATCCTGCCATTCGGAGGAGTTATGGAAAACTTTGTTTTTTCGACTTTTCAGGCTGCGAAAACGGTTTATTTTAACTTCGGCCATAACGGAATCTTGGAAACGCCGAGATCAGAATGCTTATTTTCATTTATAAAGATGATTCCCACCCACTCGTTGAAGTTCCAGAAAAAATTTTTTTTTCGACTTTTCGGGCTGCGAAAATGCGATTTTCTTACTTCGGTACTAAGAGAATCTTGTTTGACCGATCTCAGAATGATTATTTTGATGTATAAAGACGATATCCACCCAATCGTTGAAGTTACAGAAAATTTGCTTTTTTCGACTTTTCAGGCGGCGGAAATGCGATTTTTCAACTTCGGTCCTAAGAGAATCTTGTTGGACCGATCTCAGAATGATTATTTTGATGTATAAAGACGATATTCACCCAATCGTTGAAGTTCCAGAAAACTTGCTTTTTTCGACTTTTCAGGCGGCGGAAATGCGATTTTCTAACTTCGGTCCTGAGAGAATCTTGTTGGACCGATCTCAGAATGATTATATTGATGTATAAAGACGATATCCACCCAATCGTTGACGTTCCAGAAAACTTGCTTTTTTCGACTTTTCAGGCTGCGAAAACGCGATTTTTGTAACTTCGTACTAAGAGAATCTTGTTCGACCGATCTCAGAATGCTTATTTTGATATATAAAGATGATATCCCGTCATTCGTAGAAGTTTCAGAAAACTTCGTTTTTTCGACTTTTTAGGCTGCAAAAACAGTATATTTTAACTTCGGCCCTAACGGAATCTTCGAAAAGCCGAGATCAGAATGCTCATTTCTATGTATAGAGACGTTATCCACCCAATTGTTGAAGTTCCAGAAAACTTGCTTTTTTCGACTTTTCGGGCTGCAAAAACGCGATTTTCGTACCTTGGTACTAAGAGAATCTTGTTGGACCGATCTCAGAATGATTATTTTGATGTATAAAGACGATATTCACCCAATCGTTGACGTTCCAGAGAACTTGCTTTTTGCGACTTTTCAGGCGGCGGAAATGCGATTTTCTAACTTCGGATCTAAGAGAATCTTGTTGGACCGATCTCAGAATGCTTATTTTAATGTATAAAGATGATATCTTGCCATTCGGAGGAGTTATGGAAAACTTTGTTTTTTCGACTTTTCAGGCTGCGAAAACGGTTTATTTTAACTTCGGCCATAACGGAATCTTGGAAACGCCGAGATCAGAATGCTTATTTTCATTTATAAAGATGATTCCCACCCACTCGTTGAAGTTCCAGAAAAAATTTTTTTTTCGACTTTTCGGGCTGCGAAAACGCGATTTTCTTATTTCAGTACTAAGAGAATCTTGTTTGACCGATCTCAGAATGATTATTTTGATGTATAGGGACGATATCCACCCAATCGTTGAAGTTACAGAAAATTTGCTTTTTTCGACTTTTCAGGCGGCGGAAATGCAAATTTCTAACTTCGGTCCTAAGAGAATCTTATTGGACCGATCTCAGAATGATTAGTTTGATGTATAAAGACGATATCCACCCAATCGTTGAAGGTTTAAAAAACTTGCTTTTTTCGACTTTTCAGGCGGCGGAAATGCGATTTTTTAACTTCGGTCCTAAGAGAATCTTGTTGGACCGATCTCAGAATGATTATTTTGATGTATAAAGACGATATCCACCAAATCGTTAACGTTCCAGAAAACTTGCTTTTTTCGACTTTTCAGGCTGCGAAAACGCGTTATTTCAGATTCGGCCAGAACGAAATCTTGGAAAAGCCGAGATCATAATGCTCATTTTCATTTGTAAGACGATATTCACCCACTCGTTGAAGTTTAAGAAATGGCTTTTTCCGACTTTTCGGGCTGCGAAAACGCGATTTTCTTACCTTGGTACTAAGAGAATCTTGTTGGACCGATCTCAGAATGCTTGTTTTGATGTATAAAGATGATATCCCGTCATTCAGAGAAGTTTCAGAAGACTTCGTTTTTTCGACTTTTTAGGCTGCGAAAACAGGTTATTTTAACTTCGGCCCTAACGGAACCTTGGAAAAGCCGAGATCAGAATGCTCATTTTGATGTATAAGGACGATATCCCTCCATTCGAAGAAGTTTCGGAAAACTTTGTTTTTTCGACTTTTCAGGCTGCGAAAACGCGTTATTTTAATTCCGGCCCTAACGGAATCTTTGTAAATTTAAGATCAGAATGCTCATTCCTATGTATAGAGACGATATCCACACAATCATTAAAGTTCCAGAAAACTTGCTTTTTTCAACTTTTCTGGCTGCGAAAATGAAAATTTCTGACTGCGGTTTTAAGAGAATCTTGTTGGACCGATCTCAGAATGATTATTTTGATGTATAAAGACGATATCCACTCAATCGTTAAAGTTCCAGAAAACTTGCTTTTTTCGACTTTTCAGGCGGCGGAAATGTGATTTTCGAACTTCGGTTCTAAGAGAATCTTGTTGGACCGATCTCAGAATGCTTATTTAAATGTATGAAGATGATATCCTGCCATTCGGAGAAGTTATGGAAAACTTTGTTTTTTCGACTTTTCAGGCTGCGAAAACGCTTTATTTTAACTTCGGCCATAACGGAATCTTGGAAACGCCGAGATCAGAATACTCCTTTTCATTTGTAAGACGATATTCACCCACTCGTTATAGTTTAAGAAATGGCTTTTTCCGACTTTTCAGGCTGCGAAAACGCGTTATTTTAATTCCGGCCCTAACGGAATCTTGGAAAATTCGAGATCAGAATGCTCATTTCTATGTATAGAGACGATATCCACCCAATTGTTAAAGTTCCAGAAAACTTGCTTTTTTAGACTTTTCAGGCTGCGAAAACGCGTTATTTTAACTTCGGCCAGAACGAAATCTTGGAAAAGCCGAGATCATAATGCTCATTTTCATTTGTACGACGATATTCACCCACTCGTTGAAGTTCAAGAAATAACTTTTTTCGACTTTTCGGGCTGCGAAAACGCGATTTTTGTACCTTCGTACTAAGAGAATCTTGTTCGACCGATCTCAGAATGCTTATTTTGATATATAAAGATGATATCCCGTCATTCGTAGAAGTTTCAGAAAACTTCGTTTTTTCGACTTTTTAGGCTGCGAAAACAGTATATTTTAACTTCGGCCCTAACGGAATCTTCGAAAAGCCGAGATCAGAATGCTCATTTCTATGTATAGAGACGTTATCCACCCAATTGTTGAAGTTCCAGAAAACTTGCTTTTTTCGACTTTTCGGGCTGCAAAAACGCGATTTTCGTACCTTAGTACTAAGAGAATCTTGTTGGACCGATCTCAGAATGATTATTTTGATGTATAAAGACGATATTCACCCAATCGTTGACGTTCCAGAGAACTTGCTTTTTGCGACTTTTCAGGCGGCGGAAATGCGATTTTCTAACTTCGGATCTAAGAGAATCTTGTTGGACCGATCTCAGATTGCTTATTTTAATGTATAAAGATGATATCTTGCCATTCGGAGGAGTTATGGAAAACTTTGTTTTTTCGACTTTTCAGGCTGCGAAAACGGTTTATTTTAACTTCGGCCATAACGGAATCTTGGAAACGCCGAGATCAGAATGCTTATTTTCATTTATAAAGATGATTCCCACCCACTCGTTGAAGTTCCAGAAAAAATTTTTTTTTCGACTTTTCGAGCTGCGAAAACGCGATTTTCTTACTTCAGTACTAAGAGAATCTTGTTTGACCGATCTCAGAATGATTATTTTGATGTATAGGGACGATATCCACCCAATCGTTGAAGTTACAGAAAATTTGTTTTTTTCGACTTTTCAGGCGGCGGAAATGCGAATTTCTAACTTCGGTCCTAAGAGAATCTTATCGGACCGATCTCAGAATGATTATTTTGATGTATAAAGACGATATCCACCCAATCGTTGAAGGTTTAGAAAACTTGCTTTTTTCGACTTTTCAGGCGGCGGAAATGCGATTTTTTAACTTCGGTCCTAAGAGAATCTTGTTGGACCGATCTCAGAATGCTTATTTCGATGTATAAAGACGATATCCCGCCATTCGGAGGAGTTTCGGGAAACTTTGTTTTTTTCGACTTTTCAGGCTGCGAAAATGCGTTATTTTAACTTTGGCCCTAACGATATCTTTAAAAGGCCGAGATCAGAATGCTTATTTTTATTTATATAAACGATATCCACCCACTCGTTGAAGTTCCAGAAAAGTTTCTTTTTTCGACTTTTCGGGCTGCGAAAACGCAATTCTCTTACTTCGATACTAAGAGAATCTTATTGGACCGATCTCAGAATGATTATTTTGATGTATAAAGACGATATCCACCCAATCGTTGACGTTCCAGAAAACTTGCTGTTTTCGACTTTTCAGGCTGCGAACACGCGTTATTTTAACTTCGGCCAGAACGAAATTTTGGAAAAGCCGAGATCATAATGCTCATTTTCATTTGTACGATGATATTCACCCACTCGTTGAATTTCAAGAAATGGCTTTTTTCGACTTTTCGGGCTGCGAAAACGCGATTTTCTCACCTTGGTACTAAGAGAATCTTGTTGGACCGATCTCAGAATGCTTATTTTGATGTATAAAGATGATATCCCGTCATTCGGAGAAGTTTCAGAAGACTTCGTTTTTTCGACTTTTTAGGCTGCGAAAACAGGTTATTTTAACTTTGGCCCTAACGGAATCTTGGAAAAGCCGAGATTAGAATGCTCATTTTGATGTATAAAGACGATATCCCGCCATTCGAAGTAGTTTCGGAAAACTTTGTTTTTTCGACTTTTCAGGCTGCGGAAACGCGTTATTTTAATTCCGGCCCTAACGGAATCTTGGTAAATTTGAGATCAGAATGCTCATTCCTATGTATAGAGACGATATCCACACAATCATTGAAGTTCCAGAAAACTTGCTTTATTCAACTTTTCTGGCTGCGAAAATGCAAATTTCTGACTGCGGTTCTAAGAGAATCTTGTTGGACCGATCTCAAAATGCTTATTTCGATGTATAAAGACGATATCCCGCCATTCGGAGGAGTTTCGGAAAACTGTGTTTTTTTCGACTTTTCAGGCTGCGAAAATGCGTTATTTTAACTTTGGTTCTAACGATATCTTTAAAAGGCCGAGATCAGAATGCTTATTTTTATTTATATAAACGATATCCACCCACTCGTTGAAGTTCCAGAAAAAAATTTTTTTTCGACTTTTCGGGCTGCGACAACGCGATTTTCTTACTTCGGTACTAAGAGAATCTTGTTTGACCGATCTCAGGATGATTATTTTGATGTATAAAGACGATATCCACCCAATCGTTGAAGGTTTAAAAAACTTGCTTTTTTCGACTTTTCAGGCGGCGGAAATGCGATTTTTCAACTTCGGTCCAAAGAGAATCTTGTTGGACCGATCTCAGAATGATTATTTTGATGTATAAAGACGATATCCACCAAATCGTTGACGTTCCAGAAAACTTGCTTTTTTCGACTTTTCAGGCTGCGAAAACGCGTTATTTCAGATTCGGCCAGAACGAAATCTTGGAAAAGCCGAGATCATAATGCTCATTTTCATTTGTAAGACGATATTCACCCACTCGTTGAAGTTTAAGGAATGGCTTTTTCCGACTTTTCGGGCTGCGAAAACGCGATTTTCTTACCTTGGTACTAAGAGAATCTTGTTGGACCGATCTCAGAATGCTTGTTTTGATGTATAAAGATGATATCCCGTCATTCGGAGAAGTTTCAAAAGACTTCGTTTTTTCGACTTTTTAGGCTGCGAAAACAGGTTATTTTAACTTCGGCCCTAACGTAATCTTGGAAAAGCCGAGATCAGAATGCTCATTTTGATGTATAAAGACGATATCCCGCCATTCGAAGAAGTTTCGGAAAACTTTGTTTTTTCGACTTTTCAGGCTGCGAAAACGCGTTATTTTAATTCCGGCCCTAACGGAATCTTGGAAAAGCCGAGATCATAATGCTCATTTTCATTTGTACGACGATATTCACCCACTCGTTGAAGTTCAAGAAATGACTTTCTTCGACTTTTCGGGCTGCGAAAACGCGATTTTCTCACCTTGGTACTAAGAGAATCTTGTTGGACCGATTTCAGAATGCTTATTTTGATGTATAAAGATAATATCCCGTCATTTGGAGAAGTTTCAGAAGACTTCGTTTTTTCGACTTTTTAGGCTGCGAAAACTGGTTATTTTAACTTCGGCCCTAACGGAATCTTGAAAAATTCGAGATCAGAATGCTCATTTCTATGTATAGAGACGATATCCACCCAATCGTTGAAGTTCCAGAAAACTTGCTTTTTTCAACTTTTCGGGCTGCGAAAATGCGAAATTCTAACTTCGGTCCTAAGAGAATCTTGTTGGACCGATCTCAGAATCATTATTTTGATGTATAAAGATGATATCCACCCAATCGTTGAAGTTCCAGAAAACTTGCTTTTTTCGACTTTTCAGGCGGCGGAAATGCGAATTTTTAACTTCGGTCCTAAGAGAATTTTGTTGGACCGATCTCAGAATGCTTATTTTGATGTAGAAAGACGACATCCACCCATTCGTTGAAGTTCCAGAAAACTTGCTTTATTCGACTTTTCAGGCGGCGGAAATGCGATTTTTTAACTTCGGTCCTAAGAGAATCTTGTTGGACCGATCTCAAAATGATTATTTTGATGTATAAAGACGATATCCACCCAATCGTTGACGTTCCAGAAAACTTGCTTTTTTCGACTTTTCAGGCTGCGAACACGCGTTATTTTAACTTCGGCCAGAACGAAATCTTGGAAAAGCCGAGATCATAATGCTCATTTTCATTTGTACGATGATATTCACCCACTCGTTGAAGTTCAAGAAATGGCTTTTTTCGACTTTTCGGGCTGCGAAAACGCGATTTTCTCACCTTGATACTAAGAGAATCTTGTTGGACCGATCTCAGAATGCTTATTTTGATGTATAAAGATGATATCCCGTCATTCGGAGAAGTTTCAGAAGACTTCGTTTTTTCGACTTTTTAGGCTGCGAAAACAGGTTATTTTAACTTTGGCCCTAACGGAATCTTGGAAAAGCCGAGATCAGAATGCTCATTTTGATGTATAAAGACGATATCCCGCCATTCGAAGAAGTTTCGGAAAACTTTGTTTTTTCGACTTTTCAGGCTGCGGAAACGCGTTATTTTAATTCCGGCCCTAACGGAATCTTGGTAAATTTGAGATCAGAATGCTCATTCCTATGTATAGAGACGATATCCACACAATCATTAAAGTTCCAGAAAACTTGCTTTATTCAACTTTTCTGGCTGCGAAAATGCAAATTTCTGACTGCGGTTCTAAGAGAATCTTGTTGGACCGATCTCAAAATGCTTATTTCGATGTATAAAGACGATTTCCCGCCATTCGGAGGAGTTTCGGAAAACTTTGTTTTTTTCGACATTTCAGGCTGCGAAAATGCGTTATTTTAACTTTGGTTCTAACGATATCTTTAAAAGGCCGAGATCAGAATGCTTATTTTTATTTATATAAACGATATCCACCCACTCGTTGAAGTTCCAGAAAAGTTTCTTTTTTCGACTTTTCGGGCTGCGAAAACGCAATTCTCTTACTTCGATACTAAGAGAATCTTGTTGGACCGATCTCAGAATGATTATTTTGATGTATAAAGATAATATCCCGTCATTCGGAGAAGTTTCAGAAGACTTCGTTTTTTCGACTTTTTAGGCTGCGAAAACAGGTTGTTTTAACTTCGGCCCTAACGGAATCTTGGAAAAGCCGAGATCAGAATGCTCATTTTGATGTATAAAGACGATATCCGGCCATTCGAAGAAGTTTCGAAAAACTTTGTTTTTTCGACTTTTCAGGCTGCGAAAACGCGTTATTTTAATTCCGGCCCTAACGGAATCTTGGAAAATTCGAGATCAGAATGCTCATTTCTATGTATAGAGACGATATCCACCCAATCGTTGAAGTTCCAGAAAACTTGCTTTTTTAGACTTTTCAGGCTGCGAAAACGCGTTATTTTAACTTCGGCCAGAACGAAATCTTGGAAAAGCCGAGATCATAATGCTCATTTTCATTTGTACGACGATATTCACCCACTCGTTGAAGTTCAAGAAATAACTTCTTTCGACTTTTCGGGCTGCGAAAACGCGATTTTTGTACCTTGGTACTAAGAGAATCTTGTTGGACCGATCTCAGAATGCTTATTTTGATGTATAAAGACGATATCCACCCAATCGTTGACGTTCCAGAAAACTTGCTTTTTTCGACTTTTCAGGCTGCGGAAACGCGTTATTTTAACTTCGGCCAGAACGAAATCTTGGAAAAGCCGAGATCATAATGCTCATTTTCATTTATAAAGACGATATTCACCCACTCGTTGAAGTTCAAGAAATGGCTTTTTTCGACTTTTCGGGCTGCGAAAACGCGATTTTTGTACCTTGGTACTAAGAGAATCTTGTTGGACCGATCTCAGAATGCTTATTTTGATGTATAAAGATGATATCCCGTCATTCGGAGAAGTTTCAGAAAACTTCGTTTTTTCGACTTTTTAGGCTGCGAAAACAGGATATTTTAACTTCGGCCATAACGAAATCTTGGAAAAGCCGAGATCAAAATGCTCATTTTGATGTATAAAGACGATATCCCGCCATTCGAAGAAGTTTCGGAAAACTTTGTATTTTCGACTTTTCAGGCTGCGAAAACGCGTTATTTTAATTCCGGCCCTAACGGAATCTTTGTAAATTTGAGATCAGAATGCTCATTCCTATGTATAGAGACGATATCCACACAATCATTAAAGTTCCAGAAAACTTGCTTTATTCAACTTTTCTGGCTGCGAAAATGCAAATTTCTGACTGCGGTTCTAAGAGAATCTTGTTGGACCGATCTCAGAATGCTTATTTTGATGTATAAAGACGATATTCCGCCATTCGGAGGAGTTTCGCAAAACTTTGTTTTTTTCGACTTTTCAGGCTGCGAAAATGCGTTATTTTAACTTTGGCCCTAACGATATCTTTAAAATGCCGAGATCAGAATGCTTATTTTTATTTATATAAACGATATCCACCCAATCGTTGAAGTTCCAGAAAACTTGCTTTTTTCGACTTTTCGGGCTGCAAAAACGCGATTTTCGTACCTTGGTACTAAGAGAATCTTGTTGGACCGATCTCAGAATGATTATTTTGATGTATAAAGACGATATTCACCCAATCGTTGACGTTCCAGAAAACTTGCTTTTTGCGACTTTTCAGGCGGCGGAAATGCGATTTTCTAACTTCGGATCTAAGAGAATCTTGTTTGACCGATCTCAGAATGCTTATTTTAATGTATAAAGATGATATCCTGCCATTCGGAGGAGTTATGGAAAACTTTGTTTTTTCGACTTTTCAGGCTGCGAAAACGGTTTATTTTAACTTCGTCCATAACGGAATCTTGGAAACGCCGAGATCAGAATGCTTATTTTCATTTATAAAGATGATTCCCACCCACTCGTTGAAGTTCCAGAAAAAATTTTTTTTTCGACTTTTCGGGCTGCGAAAATGCGATTTTCTTACTTCGGTACTAAGAGAATCTTGTTTGACCGATCTCAGAATGATTATTTTGATGTATAAAGACGATATCCACCCAATCGTTAAAGTTACAGAAAATTTGCTTTTTTCGACTTTTCAGGCGGCGGAAATGCGATTTTTCAACTTCGGTCCTAAGAGAATCTTGTTGGACCGATCTCAGAATGATTATTTTGATGTATAAAGACGATATTCACCCAATCGTTGAAGTTCCAGAAAACTTGCTTTTTTCGACTTTTCAGGCGGCGGAAATGCGATTTTCTAACTTCGGTCCTGAGAGAATCTTGTTGGACCGATCTCAGAATGATTATATTGATGTATAAAGACGATATCCACCCAATCGTTGACGTTCCAGAAAACTTGCTTTTTTCGACTTTTCAGGCTGCGAAAACGCGATTTTTGTAACTTCGTACTAAGAGAATCTTGTTCGACCGATCTCAGAATGCTTATTTTGATATATAAAGATGATATCCCGTCATTCGTAGAAGTTTCAGAAAACTTCGTTTTTTCGACTTTTTAGGCTGCGAAAACAGTATATTTTAACTTCGGCCCTAACGGAATCTTCGAAAAGCCGAGATCAGAATGCTCATTTCTATGTATAGAGACGTTATCCACCCAATTGTTGAAGTTCCAGAAAACTTGCTTTTTTCGACTTTTCGGGCTGCAAAAACGCGATTTTCGTACCTTGGTACTAAGAGAATCTTGTTGGACCGATCTCAGAATGATTATTTTGATGTATAAAGACGATATTCACCCAATCGTTGACGTTCCAGAGAACTTGCTTTTTGCGACTTTTCAGGCGGCGGAAATGCGATTTTCTAACTTCGGATCTAAGAGAATCTTGTTGGACCGATCTCAGAATGCTTATTTTACTGTATAAAGATGATATCTTGCCATTCGGAGGAGTTATGGAAAACTTTGTTTTTTCGACTTTTCAGGCTGCGAAAACGGTTTATTTTAACTTCGGCCATAACGGAATCTTGGAAACGCCGAGATCAGAATGCTTATTTTCATTTATAAAGATGATTCCCACCCACTCGTTGAAGTTCCAGAAAAAATTTTTTTTTCGACTTTTCGGGCTGCGAAAACGCGATTTTCTTACTTCAGTACTAAGAAAATCTTGTTTGACCGATCTCAGAATGATTATTTTGATGTATAGGGACGATATCCACCCAATCGTTGAAGTTACAGAAAATTTGCTTTTTTCGACTTTTCAGGCGGCGGAAATGCGAATTTCTAACTTCGGTCCTAAGAGAATCTTATTGGACCGATCTCAGAATGATTAGTTTGATGTGTAAAGACGATATCCACCCAATCGTTGAAGGTTTAAAAAACTTGCTTTTTTCGACTTTTCAGGCGGCGGAAATGCGATTTTTTAACTTCGGTCCTAAGAGAATCTTGTTGGACCGATCTCAGAATGATTATTTTGATGTATAAAGACGATATCCACCAAATCGTTAACGTTCCAGAAAACTTGCTTTTTTCGACTTTTCAGGCTGCGAAAATGCGTTATTTCAGATTCGGCCAGAACGAAATCTTGGAGAAGCCGAGATCATAATGCTATTTTTCATTTGTAAGACGATATTCACCCACTCGTTGAAGTTTAAGAAATGGCTTTTTCCGACTTTTCGGGCTGCGAAAACGCGATTTTCTTACCTTGGTACTAAGAGAATCTTGTTGGACCGATCTCAGAATGCTTGTTTTGATGTATAAAGATGATATCCCGTCATTCAGAGAAGTTTCAGAAGACTTCGTTTTTTCGACTTTTTAGGCTGCGAAAACAGGTTATTTTAACTTCGGCCCTAACGGAATCTTGGAAAAGCCGAGATCAGAATGCTCATTTTGATGTATAAGGACGATATCCCTCCATTCGAAGAAGTTTCGGAAAACTTTGTTTTTTCGACTTTTCAGGCTGCGAAAACGCGTTATTTTAATTCCGGCCCTAACGGAATCTTTGTAAATTTAAGATCAGAATGCTCATTCCTATGTATAGAGACGATATCCACACAATCATTAAAGTTCCAGAAAACTTGCTTTTTTCAACTTTTCTGGCTGCGAAAATGAAAATTTCTGACTGCGGTCCTAAGAGAATCTTGTTGGACCGATCTCAGAATGATTATTTTGATGTATAAAGACGATATCCACTCAATCGTTAAAGTTCCAGAAAACTTGCTTTTTTCGACTTTTCAGGCGGCGGAAATGTGATTTTCGAACTTCGGTTCTAAGAGAATCTTGTTGGACCGATCTCAGAATGCTTATTTAAATGTATAAAGATGATATCCTGCCATTCGGAGAAGTTATGGAAAACTTTGTTTTTTCGACTTTTCAGGCTGCGAAAACGCTTTATTTTAACTTCGGCCATAACGGAATCTTGGAAACGCCGAGATCAGAATGCTCCTTTTCATTTGTAAGACGATATTCACCCACTCGTTGAAGTTTAAGAAATGGCTTTTTCCGACTTTTCAGGCTGCGAAAACGCGTTATTTTAATTCCGGCCCTAACGGAATCTTGGAAAATTCGAGGTCAGAATGCTCATTTCTATGTATAGAGACGATATCCACCCAATTGTTAAAGTTCCAGAAAACTTGCTTTTTAGACTTTTCAGGCTGCGAAAACGCGTTATTTTAACTTCGGCCAGAACGAAATCTTGGAAAAGCCGAGATCATAATGCTCATTTTCATTTGTACGACGATATTCACCCACTCGTTGAAGTTCAAGAAATAACTTTTTTCGACTTTTCGGGCTGCGAAAACGCGATTTTTGTACCTTGGTACTAAGAGAATCTTGTTGGACCGATCTCAGAATGCTTATTTTGATGTATAAAAACCATATCCACCCAATCGTTGACGTTCCAGAAAACTTGCTTTTTTCGACTTTTCAGGCTGCGGAAACGCGTTATTTTAACTTCGGCCAGAACGAAATCTTGGAAAAGCCGAGATCATAATGCTCATTTTCATTTATAAAGACGATATTCACCCACTCGTTGAAGTTCAAGAAATGGCTTTTTTCGACTTTTCGGGCTGCGAAAACGCGATTTTTGTACCTTCGTACTAAGAGAATCTTGTTGGACCGATCTCAGAATGCTTATTTTGATGTATAAAGATGATATCCCGTCATTCGTAGAAGTTTCAGAAAACTTCGTTTTTTCGACTTTTTAGGCTGCGAAAACAGTATATTTTAACTTCGGCCCTAACGGAATCTTCGAAAAGCCGAGATCAGAATGCTCATTTCTATGTATAGAGACGTTATCCACCCAATCGTTGAAGTTCCAGAAAACTTGCTTTTTTCGACTTTTCGGGTTGCAAAAACGCGATTTTCGTACCTTGGTACTAAGAGAATCTTGTTGGACCGATCTCAGAATGATTATTTTGATGTATAAAGACGATATTCACCCAATCGTTGACGTTCCAGAGAACTTGCTTTTTGCGACTTTTCAGGCGGCGGAAATGCGATTTTCTAACTTCGGATCTAAGAGAATCTTGTTGGACCGATCTCAGAATGCTTATTTTAATGTATAAAGATGATATCCTGCCATTCGGAGGAGTTATGGAAAACTTTTTTTTTTCGACTTTTCAGGCGGCGGAAATGCGAATTTCTAACTTCAGTCCTAAGAGAATCTTATCGGACCGATCTCAGAATGATTATTTTGATGTATAAAGAGGATATCCACCCAATCGTTGAAGGTTTAGAAAAGTTTCTTTTTTCGACTTTTCAGGCGGCGGAAATGCGATTTTTTAACTTCGGTCCTAAGAGAATCTTGTTGGACCGATCTCAGAATGCTTATTTTGATGTATAAAGATGATATCCCGTCATTCGGAGAAGTTTCAGAAAACTTCGTTTTTTCGACTTTTTAGGCTGCGAAAACAGGTTGTTTTAACTTCGGCCCTAACGGAATCTTGGAAAAGCCGAGATCAGAATGCTCATTTTGATGTATAAAGACGATATCCCGCCATTCGAAGAAGTTTCGAAAAACTTTGTTTTTTCGACTTTTCAGGCTGCGAAAACGCGTTATTTTAATTCCGGCCCTAACGGTATCTTGGAAAATTCGAGATCAGAATGCTCATTTCTATGTATAGAGACGATATCCACCCAATCGTTGAAGTTCCAGAAAACTTGCTTTTTCGACTTTTCAGGATGCGAAAACGCGTTATTTTAACTTCGGCCAGAACGAAATCTTGGAAAAGCCGAGATCATAATGCTCATTTTCATTTGTACGACGATATTCACCCACTCGTTGAAGGTCAAGAAATAACTTTTTTCGACTTTTCGGGCTGCGAAAACGCGATTTTTGTACCTTGGTACTAAGAGAATCTTGTTGGACCGATCTCAGAATGCTTATTTTGATGAATAAAGACGATATCCACCCAATCGTGGACGTTCCAGAAAACTTGCTTTTTTCGACTTTTCAGGCTGCGGAAACGCGTTATTTTAACTTCGGCCAGAACGAAATCTTGGAAAAGCCGAGATCATAATGCTCATTTTCATTTGTACGACGATATTCACCCACTCGTTGAAGTTCAAGAAATAACTTTTTTCGACTTTTCGGGCTGCGAAAACGCGATTTTTGTACCTTAGTACCAAGAGAATCTTGTTGGACCGATCTCAGAATGCTTATTTTGATGTATAAAGACCATATCCACCCAATCGTTGACGTTCCAGAAAACTTGCTTTTTTCGACTTTTCAGGCTGCGGAAACGCGTTATTTTTAATTCGGCCAGAACGAAATCTTGGAAAAGCCGAGATCATAATGCTCATTTTCATTTGTACGACGATATTCACCCACTCGTTGAAGTTCAAGAAATAACTTTTTTCGACTTTTCGGGCTGCGAAAACGCGATTTTCTTACTTTGGTACTAAGAGAATCTTGTTGGACCGATCTCAGAATGCTTATTTTGATGTATAAAGACGATATCCACCCAATCGTTGACGTTCCAGAAAACTTGCTTTTTTCGACTTTTCAGGCTGCGGAAACGCGTTATTTTAACTTCGGCCAGAACGAAATCTTGGAAAAGCCGAGATCATAATGCTCATTTTCATTTATAAAGACGATATTCACCCACTCGTTCAAGTTCAAGAAATGGCTTTTTTCGACTTTTCGGGCTGCGAAAACGCGATTTTTGTACCTTGGTACTAAGAGAATCTTGTTGGACCGATCTCAGAATGATTATTCTGATGTATAAAGATGATATCCCGTCATTCGGAGAAGTTTCAGAAAACTTCGTTTTTTCGACTTTTTAGGCTGCGAAAACAGGTTATTTTAACTTCGGCCCCTACGGAATCTTGGAAAAGCCGAGATCAGAATGCTCATTTCTATGTATAGAGACGTTATCCACCCAATCGTTGAAGTTCCAGAAAACTTGCTTTTTTCGACTTTTCAGGCTGCGGAAACGCGTTATTTTAACTTCGGCCAGAACAAAATCTTGGAAAAGCCGAGATCATAATGCTCATTTTCATTTATAAAGACGATATTCACCCACTCGTTGAAGTTCAAGAAATGGCTTTTTTCGACTTTTTGGGCACCGAAAACGCGATTTTCTTACTTTGGTACTAAGAGAATCTTGTTGGACCGATCTCAGAATGCTTATTTTGATGTATAAAGATGATATCCCGTCATTCGGAGAAGTTTCAGAAAACTTCGTTTTTTCGACTTTTTAGGCTGCGAAAACAGGTTGTTTTAACTTCGGCCCTAACGGAATCTTGGAAAAGCCGAGATCAGAATGCTCATTTTGATGTATAAAGACGATATCCCGCCATTCGAAGAAGTTTCGAAAAACTTTGTTTTTTCGACATTTCAGGCTGCGAAGAAGCGTTATTTTAATTCCGGCCCTAACGGAATCTTGGAAAATTCGAGATCAGAATGCTCATTTCTATGTATAGAGACGATATCCACCCAATCGTTGAAGTTCCAGAAAACTTGCTTTTTTTGACTTTTCAGGCTGCGAAAACGCGTTATTTCAACTTCGGCCAGAACGAAATCTTGGAAAAGCCGAGATCATAATGCTCATTTTCATTTGTACGACGATATTCACCCACTCGTTGAAGTTCAAGAAATAACTTTTTTCGACTTTTCGGACTGAGAAAACGCGATTTTTGTACCTTGGTACTAAAAGAATCTTTTCGGACCGATCTCAGAATGCTTATTTTGACGTATAAAGACGATATCCACCCAATCGTTGACGTTCCAGAAAACTTGCTTTTTTCGACTTTTCAGGCTGCGGAAACGCGTTATTTTAACTTCGGCCAGAACGAAATCTTGGAAAAGCCGAGATCATAATGCTCATTTTCATTTGTACGACGATATTCACCCACTCGTTGAAATTCAAGAAATAACTTTTTTCGACTTTTCGGGCTGCGAAAACGCGATTTTTGTACCTTGGTACGAAGAGAACCTTGTTGGACCGATCTCAGAATGCTTATTTTGATGTATAAAGACCATATCCACCCAATCGTTGACGTTCCAGAAAACTTGCTTTTTTCGACTTTTCAGGCTGCGGAAACGCGTTATTTTAACTTCGGCCAGAACGAAATCTTGGAAAAGCCGAGATCATAATGCTCATTTTCATTTATAAAGACGATATTCACCCACTCGTTGAAGTTCAAGACATGGCTTTTTTCGACTTTTCGGGCTGCGAAAACGCGATTTTTGTACCTTGGTACTAAGAGAATCTTGTTGGACCGATCTCAGAATGATTATTTTGATGTATAAAGATGATATCCCGTCATTCGGAGAAGTTTCAGAAAACTTCGTTTTTTCGACTCTTTAGGCTGCGAAAACAGGTTATTTTAACTTCGGCCCTAACGGAATCTTGGAAAAGCCGAGATCAGAATGCTCATTTCTATGTATAGAGACGTTATCCACCCAATCGTTGAAGTTCCAGAAAACTTGCTTTTTCCGACTTTTCGGGCTGCAAAAACGCGATTTTCGTACCTTGGTACTAAGAGAATCTTGTTGGACCGATCTCAGAATGATTATTTTTAAGTATAAAGACGATATTCACCCAATCGTTGAAGTTCCAGAAAACTTGCTTTTTGCGACTTTTCAGGCGGCGGAAATGCGATTTTCTAACTTCGGATCTAAGAGAATCTTGTTGGACCGATCTCAGAATGCTTATTTTAATGTATAAAGATGATATCCTGCCATTCAGAGGAGTTATGGAAAACTTTGTTTTTTCGACTTTTCAGGCTGCGAAAACGGTTTATTTTAACTTCGGCCATAACGGAATCTTGGAAACGCCGAGATCATAATGCTCATTTTCATTTGTACGACGATATTCACCCACTCGTTGAAGTTCAAGAAATAACTTTTTTCGACATTTCGGACTGCGAAAACGCGATTTTTGTACCTTGGTACTAAGAGAATCTTGTTGGACCGATCTCAGAATGCTTATTTTGATGTATAAAGACGATATCCACCCAATCGTTGACGTTCCAGAAAACTTGCTTTTTTCGACTTTTCAGGCTGCGGAAACGCGTTATTTTAACTTCGGCCAGAACGAAATCTTGGAAAAGCCGAGATTATAATGCTCATTTTCATTTATAAAGACGATATTCACCCACTCGTTGAAGTTCAAGAAATGGCTTTTTTCGACTTTTCGGGCTGCGAAAACGCGATTTTTGTACCTTGGTACTAAGAGAATCTTGTTGGACCGATCTCAGAATGATTACTTTGATGTATAAAGATGATATCCCGTCATTCGGAGAAGTTTCAGAAAACTTCGTTTTTTCGACTTTTTAGGCTGCGAAAACAGGTTATTTTAACTTCGGCCCCTACGGAATCTTGGAAAAGCCGAAATCAGAATGCTCATTTCTATGTATAGAGACGTTATCCACCCAATCGTTGAAGTTCCAGAAAACTTGCTTTTTTCGACTTTTCAGGCTGCGGAAACGCGTTATTTTAACTTCGGCCAGAACGAAATCTTGGAAAAGCCGAGATCATAATGCTCATTTTCATTTATAAAGACGATATTCACCCACTCGTTGAAGTTCAAGAAATGGCTTTTTTCGACTTTTTGGGCACCGAAAACGCGATTTTCTTACTTTGGTACTAAGAGAATCTTGTTGGACCGATCTCAGAATGCTTATTTTGATGTATAAAGATGATATCCCGTCATTCGGAGAAGTTTCAGAAAACTTCGTTTTTTCGACTTTTTAGGCTGCGAAAACAGGTTGTTTTAACTTCGGCCCTAACGGAATCTTGGAAAAGCCAAGATCAGAATGCTCATTTTGATGTATAAAGACGATATCCCGCCATTCGAAGAAGTTTCGAAAAACTTTGTTTTTTCGACTTTTCAGGCTGCGAAAACGCGTTATTTTAATTCCGGACCTAACGGAATCTTGGAAAATTCGAGATCAGAATGCTCATTTCTATGTATAGAGACGATATCCACCCAATCGTTGAAGTTCCAGAAAACTTGCTTTTTTCGACTTTTCAGGCTGCGAAAACGCGTTATTTTAACTTCGGCCAGAACGAAATCTTGGAAAAGCCGAGATCATAATGCTCATTTTCATTTGTACGACGATATTCACCTACTCGTTGAAGTTCAAGAAATAACTTTTTTCGACTTTTCGGTCTGAGAAAACGCGATTTTTGTACCTTGGTACTAAAAGAATCTTGTTGGACCGATCTCAGAATGCTTATTTTGATGTATAAAGACGATATCCACCCAATCGTTGACGTTCCAGAAAACTTGCTTTTTTCGACTTTTCAGGCTGCGGAAACGCGTTATTTTAACTTCGGCCAGAACGAAATCTTGGAAAAGCCGAGATCATAATGCTCATTTTCATTTATAAAGACGATATTCACCCACTCGTTGAAGTTCAAGAAATGGCTTTTTTCGACTTTTCGGGCTGCGGAAACGCGATTTTTGTACCTTGGTACTAAGAGAATCTTGTTGGTCCGATCTCAGAATGATTATTTTGATGTATAAAGATGATATCCCGTCATTCGGAGAAGTTTCAGAAAACTTCGTTTTTTCGACTTTTTAGGCTGCGAAAACAGGTTATTTTAACTTCGGCCCCTACGGAATCTTGGAAAAGCCGTGATCAGAATGCTCCTTCCTATGTATAGAGACGTTATCCACCCAATCGTTGAAGTTCCAGAAAACTTGCTTTTTTCGACTTTTCAGGCTGCGGAAACGCGTTATTTTAACTTCGGCCAGAACAAAATCTTGGAAAAGCCGAGATCATAATGCTCATTTTCATTTATAAAGACGATATTCACCCACTCGTTGAAGTTCAAGAAATGGCTTTTTTCGACTTTTTGGGCACCGAAAACGCGATTTTCTTACTTTGGTACTAAGAGAATCTTGTTGGACCGATCTCAGAATGCTTATTTTGATGTATACAGATGATATCCCGTCATTCGGAGAAGTTTCAGAAAACTTCGTTTTTTCGACTTTTTAGGCTGCGAAAACAGGTTGTTTTAACTTCGGCCCTAACGGAATCTTGGAAAAGCCGAGATCAGAATGCTCATTTTAATGTATAAAGACGATATCCCGCCATTCGAAGAAGTTTCGAAAAACTTTGTTTTTTTGACTTTTCAGGCTGCGAAAAAGCGTTATTTTAATTCCGGCCCTAACGGAATCTTGGAAAATTCGAGATCAGAATGCTCATTTCTATGTATAGAGACGATATCCACCCAATCGTTGAAGTTCCAGAAAACTTGCTTTTTTCGACTTTCCAGGCTGCGAAAACGCGTTATTTTAACTTCGGCCAGAACGAAATCTTGGAAAAGCCGAGATCATAATGCTCATTTTCATTTGTACGACGATATTCACCCACTCGTTGAAGTTCAAGAAATAACTTTTTTCGACTTTTCGGGCTGAGAAAACGCGATTTTTGTACCTTGGTACTAAAAGAATCTTGTTGGACCGATCTCAGAATGCTTATTTTGATGTATAAAGACGATATCCACCCAATCGTTGACGTTCCAGAAAACTTGCTTTTTTCGACTTTTCAGGCTGCGGAAACGCGTTATTTTAACTTCGGCCAGAACGAAATCTTGGAAAAGCCGAGATCATAATGCTCATTTGCATTTGTACGACGATATTCACCCACTCGTTGAAGTTCAAGAAATAACTTTTTTCGACTTTTCGGGCTGCGAAAACGCGATTTTTGTACCTTGGTACTTAGAGAATCTTGTTGGACCGATCTCAGAATGCTTATTTTGATGTATAAAAACCATATCCACCCAATCGTTGACGTTCCAGAAAACTTCGTTTTTTCGACTTTTTAGGCTGCGAAAACAGGTTATTTTAACTTCGGCCCTAACGGAATCTTGGAAAAGCCGAGATCAGAATGCTCATTTCTATGTATAGAGACGTTATCCACCCAATCGTTGAAGTTCCAGAAAACTTGCTTTTTCCGACTTTTCGGGCTGCAAAAACGCGATTTTCGTACCTTGGTACTAAGAGAATCTTGTTGGACCGATATTAGAATGATTATTTTTAAGTATAAAGATGATATCCCGTCATTCGGAGAAGTTTCAGAAAACTTCGTTTTTTCGACTTTTTAGGCTGCGAAAACAGGTTATTTTAACTTCGGCCCTAACGGAATCTTGGAAAAGCCGAGATCAGAATGCTCATTTCTATGTATAGAGACGTTATCCACCCAATCGTTGAAGTTCCAGAAAACTTGCTTTTTCCGACTTTTCGGGCTGCAAAAACGCGATTTTCGTACCTTGGTACTAAGAGAATCTTGTTGGACCGATATTAGAATGATTATTTTTAAGTATAAAGACGATATTCACCCAATCGTTGAAGTTCCAAAAAACTTGCTTTTTTCGACTTTTCAGGCTGCAAAAACGCGATTTTCGTACCTTGGTACGAAGAGAATCTTGTTGGACCGATCTCAGAATGATTATTCTGATGTATAAAGACGATATTCACCCAATCGTTGACGTTCCAGAAAACTTGCTTTTTGCGACTTTTCAGGCGGCGGAAATGCGATTTTCTAACTTCGGATCTAAGAGAATCTTGTTGGACCGATCTCAGAATGCTTATTTTAATGTATAAAGATGATATCCTGCCATATGGAGGAGTTATGGAAAACTTTGTTTTTTCGACTTTTCAGGCTGCGAAAACGGTTTATTTTAACTTCGGCCATAACGGAATCTTGGAAACGCCGAGATCAGAATGCTTATTTTCATTTATAAAGATGATTCCCACCCACTCGTTGAAGTTCCAAAAAAAATTTTTTTTTCGACTTTTCGGGCTGCGACAACGCCATTTTCTTACTTCGGTGATAACAGAATCTTGTTTGACCGATCTCAGGATGATTATTTTGATGTATAAAGACGATATCCACCCAATCGTTGAAGTTACAGAAAATTTGCTTTTTTCGACTTTTCAGGCGGCGGAAATGCGAATTTCTAACTTCGGTCCTAAGAGAATCTTGTTGGACCGATCTCAGAATGATTATTTTGATGTATAAAGACGATATCCACCCAATCGTTGAAGGTTTAAAAAACTTGCTTTTTTCGACTTTTCAGGCGGCGGAAATGCGATTTTTCAACTTCGGTCCTAAGAGAATCTTGTTGGACCGATCTCAGAATGATTATTTTGATGTATAAAGACGATATCCACCAAAGCGTTGACGTTCCAGAAAACTTGCTTTTTTCGACTTTTCAGGCTGCGAAAACGCGTTATTTCAGATTCGGCCAGAACGAAATCTTGGGAAAGCCGAGATCATAATGCTCATTTTCATTTGTAAGACGATATTCACCCACTCGTTGAAGTTTAAGGAATGGCTTTTTCCGACTTTTCGGGCTGCGAAAACGCGATTTTCTTACCTTGGTACTAAGAGAATCTTGTTGAACCGATCCCAGAATGCTTGTTTTGATGTATAAAGATGATATCCCGTCATTCGGAGAAGTTTCAAAAGACTTCGTTTTTTCGACTTTTTAGGCTGCGAAAACAGGTTATTTTAACTTCGGCCCTAACGTAATCTTGGAAAAGCCGAGATCAGAATGCTCATTTCTATGTATAGAGACGATATCCACCCAATCGTTGAAGTTCCAGAAAACTTGCTTTTTTCGACTTTTCAGGCTGCGAAAACGCGTTATTTTAACTTCGGCCAGAACGAAATCTTGGAAAAGCCGAGATCATAATGCTCATTTTTATTTGTACGACGATATTCACCCACTCGTTGAAGTTCAAGAAATGACTTTCTTCGACTTTTCAGGCTGCAAAAACGCGATTTTCGTACCTTGGTACGAAGAGAATCTTGTTGGACCGATCTCAGAATGATTATTCTGATGTATAAAGATGATATCCCGTCATTCGGAGAAGTTTCAAAAGACTTCGTTTTTTCGACTTTTTAGGCTGCGAAAACAGGTTATTTTAACTTCGGCCCTAACGTAATCTTGGAAAAGCCGAGATCAGAATGCTCATTTTGATGTATAAAGACGATATCCCGCCATTCGAAGAAGTTTCGGAAAACTTTGTTTTTTCGACTTTTCAGGCTGCGAAAACGCGTTATTTAAATTCCGGCCCTAACGGAATCTTTGTAAATTTGAGATCAGAATGCTCATTTCTATGTATAGAGACGATATCCACCCAATCGTTGAAGTTCCAGAAAACTTGCTTTTTTCGACTTTTCAGGCTGCGAAAACGCGTTATTTTAACTTCGGCCAGAACGAAATCTTGGAAAAGCCGAGATCATAATGCTCATTTTTATTTGTACGACGATATTCACCCACTCGTTGAAGTTCAAGAAATGACTTTCTTCGACTTTTCGGGCTGCGAAAACGCGATTTTCTCACCTTGGTAGTAAGAGAATCTTGTTGACCGATTTCAGAATGCTTATTTTGATGTATAAAGATAATATCCCGTCATTCGGAGAAGTTTCAGAAGACTTCGTTTTTTCGACTTTTTAGGCTGCGAAAACTGGTTATTTTAACTTCGGCCCTAACGGAATCTTGAAAAATTCGAGATCAGAATGCTCATTTCTATGTATAGAGACGATATCCACCCAATCGTTGAAGTTCCAGAAAACTTGCTTTTTTCAACTTTTCGGGCTGCGAAAATGCGAAATTCTAACTTCGGTCCTAAGAGAATCTTGTTGGACCGATCTCAGAATCATTATTTTGATGTATAAAGATGATATCCACCCAATCGTTGAAGTTCCAGAAAACTTGCTTTTTTCGACTTTTCAGGCGGCGGAAATGCGAATTTCTAACTTCGGTCCTAAGAGAATCTTGTTGGACCGATCTCAGAATGCTTATTTTGATGTATAAAGACGATATCCACCCAATCGTTGAAGTTCCAGAAAACTTGCTTTATTCGACTTTTCGGGCTGCAAAATTCTAACTTCGGTCCTAAGAGAATCTTGTTGGACCGATTTCAGAATCATTATTTTGATGTATAAAGACGATATCCACCCAATCGTTGAAGTTCCAGAAAACTTGCTTTTTTCGACTTTTCAGGCGGCGGAAATGCGAATTTCTAACTTCGGTCCTAAGAGAATTTTGTTAGACCGATCTCAGAATGCTTATTTTGATGTAGAAAGACGACATCCACCCAATCGTTGAAGTTCCAGAAAACTTGCTTTATTCGACTTTTCAGGCGGCGGAAATGCGATTTTTTAACTTCGGTTCTAAGAGAATCTTGTTGGACCGATCTCAAAATGATTATTTTGATGTATAAAGACGATATCCGCCCAATCGTTGACGTTCCAGAAAACTTGCTTTTTTCGACTTTTCAGGATGCAAACACGCGTTATTTTAACTTCGGCCAGAAAGAAATCTTGGAAAAGCCGAGATCATAATGCTCATTTTCATTTGTACGATGATATTCACCCACTCGTTGAAGTTCAAGAAATGGCTTTTTTCGACTTTTCGGGCTGCGAAAACGCGATTTTCTC
This sequence comes from Microplitis deprimator, assembly GCA_964016945.1. NCBI lineage: Eukaryota > Metazoa > Arthropoda > Insecta > Hymenoptera > Braconidae > Microplitis > Microplitis deprimator. Next base: position 39,882 of record CAXHJT010000001.1, read on the forward strand.
ACCTTGGTACTAAGAGAATCTTGTTGGACGGATCTCAGAATGCTTATTTTGATGTATAAAGAAGATATCCCGTCATTCGGAGAAGTTTCAGAAGACTTCGTTTTTTCGACTTTTTAGGCTGCGAAAACAGGTTATTTTAACTTTGGCCCTAACGGAATCTTGGAAAAGCCGAGATCAGAATGCTCATTTTGATGTATAAAGACGATATCCTGCCATTCGAAGAAGTTTCGGAAAACTTTGTTTTTTCGACTTTTCAGGCTGTGGAAACGCGTTATTTTAATTCCGGCCCTAACGGAATCTTGGTAAATTTGAGATCAGATCGCTCATTCCTATGTATAGAGACGATATCCACACAATCATTAAAGTTCCAGAAAATTTGCTTTTTTCGACTTTTCAGGCGGCGGAAATGCGAATTTCTATCTTCGGTCCTAAGAGAATCTTGTTGGACTGATCTCAGAATGATTATTTTGATGTATAAAGACGATATCCACCCAATCGTTGAAGGTTTAAAAAACTTGCTTTTTTTGACTTCTCAGGCTGCGAAAACGCGTGATTTCAACTTCGGCCAAAACGAAATCTTGGAAAAGCCGAGATCATAATGCTCATTTTCATTTGTAAGACGATATTCACCCACTCGTTGAAGTTTAAGAAATGGCTTTTTTCGACTTTTCGGGCTGCGAAAACGCGATTTTCTTACCTTGGTACTAAGAGAATCTTGTTGGACCGATCTCAGAATGCTTGTTTTGATGTATAAAGATGATATCACGTCATTCGGAGAAGTTTCAGAAGACTTCGTTTTTTCGACTTTTTAGGCTGCGAAAACAAGTTATTTCAACTTCGGCCCTAACGGAATCTTGGAAAAGCCGAGATCAGAATGCTCATTCCTATGTATAGAGACGATATCCACCCAATCGTTGAAGTTCCAGAAAACTTGCTTTTTTCAACTTTTCGGGCTGCGAAAATGCGAATTTCTAACTTCGGTCCTAAGAAAATCTTGTTGGACCGATCTCAGAATGATTATTTTGATGTATAAAGACGATATCCACCCAATCGTTAAAGTTCCAGAAAACTTGGTTTTTTCGACTTTTCAGGCGGCGGAAATGCGATTTTCTAACTTCGGTTCTAAGAGAATCTTGTTAGACCGATCTCAGAATGCTTATTTTAATGTATAAAGATGATATCCTGCCATCGGGAGGAGTTATGGAAAACTTTGTTTTTTCGACTTTTCAGGCTGCGATAACGCTTTATTTTAACTTCGGTTATAACGGAATCTTGGAAACGCCGAGATCAGCATGCTCATTTTCATTTGTAAGACGATATTCAACCACTCGTTGAAGTTTAAGAAATGACTTTTTTCGACTTTTCGGGCTGCGAAAACGCGATTTTATTACTTCGGTACTAAGAGAATCTTGTTGTACCGATCTCAGAATGCTCATTCTGATGTATAAAGATGATATCCCGTCATTTGGAGAAGTTTCAGAAAACTTCGTTTTTTCGACTTTTTAGGCTGCGAAAACGCGTTATTTTAAGTTCGGCCTTAACGGAATCTTGGAAAAGCCGAGATCAGAATGCTCATTTTGATGTATAAAGACGATCTCCCGCCATTTAAAGAAGTTTCGGAAAACTTTGTTTTTTCGACTTCTTAGGCTGCGGAAACGCGTTATATTAATTCCGGCCCTAATGGAATCATGGAAAATTCGAGATCAGAATGCTCATTTCTATGTATAGAGACAATATCCACCCAATCGTTGAAGTTCCAGAAAACTTGCTTTTTTCGACTTTTCAGGCTGCAAAAATGCTCTTTTCTAACTTCGGTTTTAAGAGAATCTTGTTGGACCGATCTCAGAATGCTTATTTCGATGTATAAAGACGATATCCCGCCATTCGGAGGAGTTTCGGAAAACTTTGTTTTTTTCGACTTTTCAGGCTGCGAAAATGCGTTATTTAAACTTTGGCCCTAACGATATCTTAAAAACGCCGAGATCAGAATGCTTATTTTTATTTATATAAACGATATCCACCCACTCGTTGAAGTTCCAGAAAAGTTTCTTTTTTCGACTTTTCGGGCTGCGAAAACGCGATTTTCTTACCTTGGTACTAAGAGAATCTTGTTGGACCGATCTCAGAATGCTTGTTTTGATGTATAAAGACGATATCTACCCAATCGTTGACGTTCCAGAAAACTTGCTTTTTTCGACTTTTCAGGCTGCGAAAACGCGTTATTTTAACTTCGGCCAGAACGAAATCTTGGAAAAGCCGAGATCATAATGCTCATTTTCATTTATAAAGACGATATTCACCCACTCGTTGAAGTTCAAGAAATGGATTTTTTCGACTTTTTGGGCACCGAAAACGCGATTTTCTTACTTTGGTACTAAGAGAATCATGTTGGACCGATCTCAGAATGCTTATTTTGATGTATAAAGATGATATTCCGTCATTCGGAGAAGTTTCAGAAAACTTCGTTTTTTCGACTTTTTAGGCTGCGAAAACAGGTTATTCTAACTTCGGCCCTAACGGAATCTTGGAAAAGCCGAGATCAGAATGATTATTTTGATGTATAAAGACGATATCCACCAAATCGTTGACGTTCCAGAAAACTTGCTTTTTTCGACTTTTCAGGCTGCGAAAACGCGTTATTTCAGATTCGGCCAGAACGAAATCTTGGAAAAGCCGAGATCATAATGCTCATTTTCATTTGTAAGACGATATTCACCCACTCGTTGAAGTTTAAGGAATGGCTTTTTCCGACTTTTTGGGCTGCGAAAACGCGATTTTCTTACCTTGGTACTAAGAGAATCTTGTTGGACCGATCCCAGAATGCTTGTTTTGATGTATAAAGATGATATCCCGTCATTCGGAGAAGTTTCAAAAGACTTCGTTTTTTCGACTTTTTAGGGTGCGAAAACAGGTTATTTTAACTTCGGCCCTAACGTAATCTTGGAAAAGCCGAGATCAGAATGCTCATTTTGATGTATAAAGACGATATCCCGCAATTCGAAGAAGTTTCGGAAAACTTTGTTTTTTCGACTTTTCAGGCTGCGAAAACGCGTTATTTTAATTCCGGCCCTAACGAAATCTTGGAAAATTCGAGATCCGAATGCTCATTTCTATTTATAGAGACGATATCCACCCAATCGTTGAAGTTCCAGAAAACTTGCTTTTTTCGACTTTTCAGGCTGCGAAAACGCGTTATTTTAACTTCGGCCAGAACGAAATCTTGGAAAAGCCGAGATTATAATGCTCATTTTCATTTGTACGACGATATTCACCCACTCGTTGAAGTTCAAGAAATGGCTTTTCTCGACTTTTCGGGCTGCGAAAACGCGATTTTCTCACCTTGGTACTAAGAGAATCTTGTTGGACCGATCTCAGAATCATTATTTTGATGTATAAAGACGATATCCACCCAATCGTTGGAGTTCCAGAAAACTTGCTTTTTTCGAGTTTTCAGGCGGCGGAAATGCGAATTTCTAACTTCGGTCCTAAGAGAATCTTGTTGGACCGATCTCAGAATGCTTATTTTGATGTATAAAGACGATATCCACCCAATCGTTGAAGTTCCAGAAAACTTGCTTTTTTCAACTTTTCGGGCTGCGAAAATGCGAAATTCTAACTTCGGTCCTAAGAAAATCTTGTTGGACCGATCTCAGAATGATTATTTTGATGTATAAAGACGATATCCACCCAATCGTTAAAGTTCCAGAAAACTTGCTTTTTTCGACTTTTCAGGCGGCGGAAATGCGATTTTCTAACTTCGGTTCTAAGAGAATCTTGTTAGACCGATCTCAGAATGCTTATTTTAATGTATAAAGATGATATCCTGCCATCGGGAGGAGTTATGGAAAACTTTGTTTTTTCGACTTTTCAGGCTGCGATAACGCTTTATTTTAACTTCGGTTATAACGGAATCTTGGAAACGCCGAGATCAGCATGCTCATTTTCATTTGTAAGACGATATTCAACCACTCGTTGAAGTTTAAGAAATGACTTTTTTCGACTTTTCGGGCTGCGAAAACGCGATTTTATTACTTCGGTACTAAGAGAATCTTGTTGGACCGATCTCAGAATGCTCATTCTGATGTATAAAGATGATATCCCGTCATTTGGAGAAGTTTCAGAAAACTTCGTTTTTTCGACTTTTTAGGCTGCGAAAACGCGTTATTTTAAGTTCGGCCTTAACGGAATCTTGGAAAAGCCGAGATCAGAATGCTCATTTTGATGTATAAAGACGATCTCCCGCCATTTAAAGAAGTTTCGGAAAACTTTGTTTTTTCGACTTCTTAGGCTGCGGAAACGCGTTATATTAATTCCGGCCCTAATGGAATCATGGAAAATTCGAGATCAGAATGCTCATTTCTATGTATAGAGACAATATCCACCCAATCGTTGAAGTTCCAGAAAACTTGCTTTTTTCGACTTTTCAGGCTGCAAAAATGCTCTTTTCTAACTTCGGTTTTAAGAGAATCTTGTTGGACCGATCTCAGAATGCTTATTTCGATGTATAAAGACAATATCCCGCCATTCGGAGGAGTTTCGGAAAACTTTGTTTTTTTCGAATTTTCAGGCTGCGAAAATGCGTTATTTAAACTTTGGCCCTAACGATATCTTAAAAACGCCGAGATCAGAATGCTTATTTTTATTTATATAAACGATATCCACCCACTCGTTGAAGTTCCAGAAAAGTTTCTTTTTTCGACTTTTCGGGCTGCGAAAACGCGATTTTCTTACCTTGGTACTAAGAGAATCTTGTTGGACCGATCTCAGAATGCTTGTTTTGATGTATAAAGACGATATCTACCCAATCGTTGACGTTCCAGAAAACTTGCTTTTTTCGACTTTTCAGGCTGCGAAAACGCGTTATTTTAACTTCGGCCAGAACGAAATCTTGGAAAAGCCGAGATCATAATGCTCATTTTCATTTATAAAGACGATATTCACCCACTCGTTGAAGTTCAAGAAATGGATTTTTTCGACTTTTTGGGCACCGAAAACGCGATTTTCTTACTTTGGTACTAAGAGAATCATGTTGGACCGATCTCAGAATGCTTATTTTGATGTATAAAGATGATATTCCGTCATTCGGAGAAGTTTCAGAAAACTTCGTTTTTTCGACTTTTTAGGCTGCGAAAACAGGTTATTCTAACTTCGGCCCTAACGGAATCTTGGAAAAGCCGAGATCAGAATGATTATTTTGATGTATAAAGACGATATCCACCAAATCGTTGACGTTCCAGAAAACTTGCTTTTTTCGACTTTTCAGGCTGCGAAAACGCGTTATTTCAGATTCGGCCAGAACGAAATCTTGGAAAAGCCGAGATCATAATGCTCATTTTCATTTGTAAGACGATATTCACCCACTCGTTGAAGTTTAAGGAATGGCTTTTTCCGACTTTTTGGGCTGCGAAAACGCGATTTTCTTACCTTGGTACTAAGAGAATCTTGTTGGACCGATCCCAGAATGCTTGTTTTGATGTATAAAGATGATATCCCGTCATTCGGAGAAGTTTCAAAAGACTTCGTTTTTTCGACTTTTTAGGCTGCGAAAACAGGTTATTTTAACTTCGGCCCTAACGTAATCTTGGAAAAGCCGAGATCAGAATGCTCATTTTGATGTATAAAGACGATATCCCGCAATTCGAAGAAGTTTCGGAAAACTTTGTTTTTTCGACTTTTCAGGCTGCGAAAACGCGTTATTTTAATTCCGGCCCTAACGAAATCTTGGAAAATTCGAGATCCGAATGCTCATTTCTATTTATAGAGACGATATCCACCCAATCGTTGAAGTTCCAGAAAACTTGCTTTTTTCGACTTTTCAGGCTGCGAAAACGCGTTATTTTAACTTCGGCCAGAACGAAATCTTGGAAAAGCCGAGATTATAATGCTCATTTTCATTTGTACGACGATATTCACCCACTCGTTGAAGTTCAAGAAATGGCTTTTCTCGACTTTTCGGGCTGCGAAAACGCGATTTTCTCACCTTGGTACTAAGAGAATCTTGTTGGACCGATCTCAGAATCATTATTTTGATGTATAAAGACGATATCCACCCAATCGTTGGAGTTCCAGAAAACTTGCTTTTTTCGAGTTTTCAGGCGGCGGAAATGCGAATTTCTAACTTCGGTCCTAAGAGAATCTTGTTGGACCGATCTCAGAATGCTTATTTTGATGTATAAAGACGATATCCACCCAATCGTTGAAGTTCCAGAAAACTTGCTTTATTCGACTTTTCGGGCTGCGAAAATGCGAAATTCTAACTTCGGTCCTAAGAGAACCTTGTTGGACCGATCTCAGAATCATTATTTTGATGTATAAAGACGATATCCACCCAATCGTTGAAGTTCCAGAAAACTTGCTTTATTCGACTTTTCAGGCGGCGGAAATGCGATTTTTTAACTTCGGTCCTAAGAGAATCTTGTTGGACCGATCTCAGAATGATTATTTTGATGTATAAAGACGATAATCACCCAATCGTTGACGTTCCAGAAAACTTGCTTTTTTCGACTTTTCAGGCTGCGAAAACGCGTTATTTTAACTTCGGCCAGAACGAAATCTTAGAAAAGCCGAGATCATAATGCTTATTTTCATTTGTACGATGATATTCACCCACTCGTTGAAGTTCAAGAAATGGCTTTTTTCGACTTTTCGGGCTGCGAAAACGCGATTTTCTCACCTTGGTACTAAGAGAATTTTGTTGGACCGATCTCAGAATGCTTATTTTGATGTATAAAGATGATATCCCGTCATTCGGAGAAGTTTCAGAAGACTTCGTTTTTTCGACTTTTTAGGCTGAGAAAACTGGTTATTTTAACTTCGGCCCTAACGGAATCTTGGAAAATTCGAGATCAGAATGCTCATTTCTACGTATAGAGACGATATCCACCCAATCGTTGAAGTTCCAGAAAACTTGCTTTTTTCAACTTTTCGGGCTGCGAAAATGCGAATTTCTAACTTCGGTCCTAAGAAAATCTTGTTGGACCGATCTCAGAATGATTATTTTGATGTATAAAGACGATATCCACCCAATCGTTAAAGTTCCAGAAAACTTGCTTTTTTCGACTTTTCAGGCGGCGGAAATGCGATTTTCTAACTTCGGTTCTAAGAGAATCTTGTTAGACCGATCTCAGAATGCTTATTTTAATGTATAAAGATGATATCCTGCCATCGGGAGGAGTTATGGAAAACTTTGTTTTTTCGACTTTTCAGGCTGCGATAACGCTTTATTTTAACTTCGGTTATAACGGAATCTTGGAAACGCCGAGATCAGCATGCTCATTTTCATTTGTAAGACGATATTCAACCACTCGTTGAAGTTTAAGAAATGACTTTTTTCGACTTTTCGGGCTGCGAAAACGCGATTTTATTACTTCGGTACTAAGAGAATCTTGTTGGACCGATCTCAGAATGCTCATTCTGATGTATAAAGATGATATCCCGTCATTTGGAGAAGTTTCAGAAAACTTCGTTTTTTCGACTTTTTAGGCTGCGAAAACGCGTTATTTTAAGTTCGGCCTTAACGGAATCTTGGAAAAGCCGAGATCAGAATGCTCATTTTGATGTATAAAGACGATCTCCCGCCATTTAAAGAAGTTTCGGAAAACTTTGTTTTTTCGACTTCTTAGGCTGCGGAAACGCGTTATATTAATTCCGGCCCTAATGGAATCATGGAAAATTCGAGATCAGAATGCTCATTTCTATGTATAGAGACAATATCCACCCAATCGTTGAAGTTCCAGAAAACTTGCTTTTTTCGACTTTTCAGGCTGCAAAAATGCTCTTTTCTAACTTCGGTTTTAAGAGAATCTTGTTGGACCGATCTCAGAATGCTTATTTCGATGTATAAAGACGATATCCCGCCATTCGGAGGAGTTTCGGAAAACTTTGTTTTTTTCGACTTTTCAGGCTGCGAAAATGCGTTATTTAAACTTTGGCCCTAACGATATCTTAAAAACGCCGAGATCAGAATGCTTATTTTTATTTATATAAACGATATCCACCCACTCGTTGAAGTTCCAGAAAAGTTTCTTTTTTCGACTTTTCGGGCTGCGAAAACGCGATTTTCTTACCTTGGTACTAAGAGAATCTTGTTGGACCGATCTCAGAATGCTTGTTTTGATGTATAAAGACGATATCTACCCAATCGTTGACGTTCCAGAAAACTTGCTTTTTTCGACTTTTCAGGCTGCGAAAACGCGTTATTTTAACTTCGGCCAGAACGAAATCTTGGAAAAGCCGAGATCATAATGCTCATTTTCATTTATAAAGACGATATTCACCCACTCGTTGAAGTTCAAGAAATGGATTTTTTCGACTTTTTGGGCACCGAAAACGCGATTTTCTTACTTTGGTACTAAGAGAATCATGTTGGACCGATCTCAGAATGCTTATTTTGATGTATAAAGATGATATTCCGTCATTCGGAGAAGTTTCAGAAAACTTCGTTTTTTCGACTTTTTAGGCTGCGAAAACAGGTTATTCTAACTTCGGCCCTAACGGAATCTTGGAAAAGCCGAGATCAGAATGATTATTTTGATGTATAAAGACGATATCCACCAAATTGTTGACGTTCCAGAAAACTTGCTTTTTTCGACTTTTCAGGCTGCGAAAACGCGTTATTTCAGATTCGGCCAGAACGAAATCTTGGAAAAGCCGAGATCATAATGCTCATTTTCATTTGTAAGACGATATTCACCCACTCGTTGAAGTTTAAGGAATGGCTTTTTCCGACTTTTTGGGCTGCGAAAACGCGATTTTCTTACCTTGGTACTAAGAGAATCTTGTTGGACCGATCCCAGAATGCTTGTTTTGATGTATAAAGATGATATCCCGTCATTCGGAGAAGTTTCAAAAGACTTCGTTTTTTCGACTTTTTAGGCTGCGAAAACAGGTTATTTTAACTTCGGCCCTAACGTAATCTTGGAAAAGCCGAGATCAGAATGCTCATTTTGATGTATAAAGACGATATCCCGCAATTCGAAGAAGTTTCGGAAAACTTTGTTTTTTCGACTTTTCAGGCTGCGAAAACGCGTTATTTTAATTCCGGCCCTAACGAAATCTTGGAAAATTCGAGATCCGAATGCTCATTTCTATTTATAGAGACGATATCCACCCAATCGTTGAAGTTCCAGAAAACTTGCTTTTTTCGACTTTTCAGGCTGCGAAAACGCGTTATTTTAACTTCGGCCAGAACGAAATCTTGGAAAAGCCGAGATTATAATGCTCATTTTCATTTGTACGACGATATTCACCCACTCGTTGAAGTTCAAGAAATGGCTTTTCTCGACTTTTCGGGCTGCGAAAACGCGATTTTCTCACCTTGGTACTAAGAGAATCTTGTTGGACCGATCTCAGAATCATTATTTTGATGTATAAAGACGATATCCACCCAATCGTTGGAGTTCCAGAAAACTTGCTTTTTTCGAGTTTTCAGGCGGCGGAAATGCGAATTTCTAACTTCGGTCCTAAGAGAATCTTGTTGGACCGATCTCAGAATGCTTATTTTGATGTATAAAGACGATATCCACCCAATCGTTGAAGTTCCAGAAAACTTGCTTTATTCGACTTTTCGGGCTGCGAAAATGCGAAATTCTAACTTCGGTCCTAAGAGAACCTTGTTGGACCGATCTCAGAATCATTATTTTGATGTATAAAGACGATATCCACCCAATCGTTGAAGTTCCAGAAAACTTGCTTTATTCGACTTTTCAGGCGGCGGAAATGCGATTTTTTAACTTCGGTCCTAAGAGAATCTTGTTGGACCGATCTCAGAATGATTATTTTGATGTATAAAGACGATAATCACCCAATCGTTGACGTTCCAGAAAACTTGCTTTTTTCGACTTTTCAGGCTGCGAAAACGCGTTATTTTAACTTCGGCCAGAACGAAATCTTAGAAAAGCCGAGATCATAATGCTTATTTTCATTTGTACGATGATATTCACCCACTCGTTGAAGTTCAAGAAATGGCTTTTTTCGACTTTTCGGGCTGCGAAAACGCGATTTTCTCACCTTGGTACTAAGAGAATTTTGTTGGACCGATCTCAGAATGCTTATTTTGATGTATAAAGATGATATCCCGTCATTCGGAGAAGTTTCAGAAGACTTCGTTTTTTCGACTTTTTAGGCTGAGAAAACTGGTTATTTTAACTTCGGCCCTAACGGAATCTTGGAAAATTCGAGATCAGAATGCTCATTTCTACGTATAGAGACGATATCCACCCAATCGTTGAAGTTCCAGAAAACTTGCTTTTTTCAACTTTTCGGGCTGCGAAAATGCGAATTTTTAACTTCGGTCCTAAGAGAATCTTGTTGGACCGATCTCAGAATGATTATTTTGATGTATAAAGACGATATCCACCTAACCGTTGAAGTTCCAGAAAACTTGCTTTTTTCGACTTTTTAGGCGGTGGAAATGCGATTTTCTAACTTCGGTCCTAAGAGAATCTTGTTGGACCGATCGCAGAATGCTTATTTTAATGTATAAAGGTAATATCCCGCCATTTGGAGGAGTTATGGAAAACTTTGTTTTTTCGACTTTTCAGGCTGCGAAAACGCTTTATTTTAACCTCGGCCATGACGGAATCTTGGAAACGCCGAGATCATAATGCTCATTTTCATCTATAAAGATGATTCCCACCCACTCGTTGAAGTTCCAGAAATGGCTTTTTTCGACTTTTCGGGCTGTGAAAACTCGATTTTTTTACTTCGGTCCTAAGAGAATCTTGTTGGACCGATCTCAGAATGCTTATTCTGATGTATAAAGATGATATCCCGTCATTCGGAGAAGTTTTAGAAAAGGCTTTTTTCGACTTTTCAGGCTGCGGAAACGCGTTATTTTAACTTCGGCCCTAACGGAATCTTGGAAAAGCCGAGATCAGAATGCTCATTTCTATGTATAGAGACGATATCCACACAATCATTGAAGTTCCAGAAAACTTGCTTTTTTCAACGTTTCTGGCTGCGATAATGCAAATTTCTGACTGCGGTCCTAAGAGAATCTTGTTGGACCGATCTCAGAATGATTATTTTGATGTATAAAGACGATATCCACCCAATCGTTGAAGTTCCAGAAAACTTGCTTTTTTCGACTTTTCAGGCGGCGGAAATGCGATTTTTTAACTTCGGTCCTAAGAGAATCTTGTTGGACCGATCTCAGAATGATTATTTTGATGTATAAAGACGATATCCACCCAATCGTTGACGTTCCAGAGAACTTGCTTTTTTCGACTTTTAAGGCTGCGAAAACGCGTTATTTTAACTTCGGCCAGAACGAAATCTTGGAAAAGCCGAGATCATAATGCTCATTTTTATTTGTAAGACGATTTTCACCCACTCGTTGAAGTTCAAGAAATAGTTTTTTTCGACTTTTCGGGCTGCGAAAACGCGATTTTCTTACCTTGGTACTAAGAGAATCTTGTTAAACCGATCTCAGAATGCTTATTTTGATGTATAAAGATGATATCCCGTCATTCGGAGAAGTTTCAGAAGACTTCGGTTTTTCGACTTCTTAGGCTGCGAAAACAGGTTATTTTAACTTCGGCTCTAACGGAATCTGGGAAAATTCGAGATCAGAATGCTCATTTCTATGTATAGAGACGATATCTACCCAATCGTTGAAGTTCCAGAAAACTTGCTTTTTTCAACTTTTCGGGCTGCGAAAATGCGAATTTCTAACTTCGGTTCTAAGAGAATCTTGTTGGACCGATCTCAGAATGATTATTTCGATGTATAAAGACGATATCCGCCCACTTGTTGAAGTTCCAGAAAACTTGCTTCTTTCGACCTTTCAGGCCGCGAAAATGCGATTTTCCAACTTCGGTCCTAAGAGAATCTTGTTGGACAGATCTCAGAATGCTTATTCTAATGTATAAAGACGATATTTCGCCATTCGGAAAAGTTTCAGAAAACTTGATTTTTTCGACTTTTTAGGCTGCGAAAACGCGTTATTTTAACTTCGGCCCTAACGGAATCTTGGAAAAGTCGAGATCAGAATGCTCATTTTTATGTATAAAGACGATATTCACCCACTCGTTGAAGTTCCAGAAAACTTGCTTTTTCGACTTTTCGGGCTGCGAAAACGCGATTTTCTTACTTCGGTCCTAACTAAGAGATCCTTGTCGAACCGAGCTTAGAATGATTATTTTGACGTATGAAGGCGATATCAACACATTTTGAGACGTGTCGAAATCATGGTTTCTTGTCTTTTGAGGCCTCGTAAGCATGAATTTCTAACTATCACGGCCCAAAAAGTCAAAAATTCAAAGTTTGTCGAAACATCTCTGAATGGCTAGATATCGTCTTTATACATCAAAAAAAGCATTTTGAGCTTGGTTTTACAAGATTCCGTTAGTTTGGACCGAAGTTAGATAAACGCGTTTTTGCAGCCTGAAAAGTCAACAAAAGAACGTTTTCCGAAACTTTTCTAAATTGCTGGATAGCGTCATTATACATTAAAATAATCATTGTATGCTGCGTCTGAAGGACTTTTGATGGTTAGGACAAAAGTTAAAAAATCGTGTTTCCACAGCCTAAAAAGTCGAAAATTCGACGTATATCGAAACGATATCCAGCGATTCCGAGATGTAATAAATATCATGGTTTTTTTGACTTTTTAGTCCACGTAAACATGATTTTCTAACTTTCGTCCTAACAATCAAAATTCCTTCGAACGAAGCTTAGAATGCTTATTTTGATGGATAAAGATGATATCCACCCATTCAGAGAAGTTTCGGAAAACTTGCTTTTTTCGACTTTTCAGGGTGCGAAAATGCGATTTTCTAACTTCGGTCTAAGAGAATCTTGTCGGACCGATCTCAGAATGCTTATTTTGATGAATAAAGACGATATCCCGCCACCCGGAGAAGTTTCGGAAAACTATGTTTTTTTGACTTTTCAGGCTGCAAAAACGCGTTATTTTAACTTCGGTCCAAACGGAATCTTAGAGTATGCATGATTTGCTAATTTTTACAGGCCGAAAAGTCCAAAAATCAAAGTTTGTCGAAACATCTTCGAATGACTAGACATCGTCTTCATACATAAAAATAAGCATTCTGATCTCGGCTTTCCCAAGATTCCGTTAGGGCCGAAGTTAAAATAACGCGTTTTCGCAGCCTCAAAAGTCGAAAAAACCATGATATTTAACACATCCCGAAATTGCTAGATATCGTTTCGAAATACGTCGATTTTTCGACTATTTAGCCTGTGAAAACGCGATTTTTCAACTTTTGTCCTAACTATCGAAAGTTTTTCAGACGAAGCATAAAATGATTATTTCAATGTACAATGACGCTATCCAGCGATTCGGAGAAGTTTCGGAAAACTTCGAATTTTGGACTTTTTGGGCTGTGATAGTTAGAAATTAATGCTTACGGGGCCTAAAAAGACGGAAAAACCATGATTTCGACACATCTCAAAATGTGTTGATATCGCCTTTATACATCAAAATAATCATTTTGAGCTCGGTCCGCTAATAATCTCTTAGTTATGAGCGAAGTAAGAAAATCGTGTTTTCGCAACCCGAAAAGTCGAAAAAAGCAAGTTTTCTCGAACTTCAACTAGTGGGTAGATATCGTCTTTATACATAAAAATGAGCACTCGATCTCGGCTTTTCCAAGATTCCGTTGGGGCCGAAGTTAAAATAACGCGTTTTCGCAGCCTGAAAAGTCGAAAAAACAAAGTTTTCCGAAACTTCTCCAAATGGCGGGATATCGGCTTTATACATCAAAATAAGCATTCTGAGATCGGTCCAACAAGATTCTCTTAGAACCGATGTTAGAAAATCGCATTTTCGCAGCCTGAAAAGTCGAAAGAAGCGAGTTTTCCGAATTATTTCCGGATGACTGGATATCGTCTTTATACAACGAAATAAGCATTCTGACGACGGTCTCACGAAATTCTGTTAGTTACGACTAAAAGTTGAAAAACGCCTTTTTACAGCCTGAAAAGTCGAAAAAAACAATAATATTCAACACAACTTCAAATGGGTGGATATTTTTTTTTTACATCGAAATAAGCATTCTGAGCTCGGTCCGACAAGATTCCGTTAGTTAGGACCAAAGTAGGTAAATTACGTTTTTACAGCCTGAACAGTCGAAATAATCAAGTTTTCCGAAACATCTCTGAATGGCTCGATATCGAACTTATACATCAAAATAAGCGTTCTTAGCTTTATCCAAAGGAATTTCTACGGTTAGGACGAAAGTTGGAAAATCATGTTCACGGGGCCTGAAAAGTCGATATAAGCAAGTTTTCCGCAACATCTCCGAATGGCTCGATATCGAACTTATACATCGAAACAAGCATTCTTAGCTTTGTGCGAAGGAATTTCGATGGTTAGGTTGAAAGTTAGAATATCATGTTTACGGGGCCTGAAACGTCGAAAAAAACAATAATATTCAACACATCTCCGAATAGGTGGATATCGTCTTTATACATCGAAATAAGCATTCTGAAGTCGGTTCCACATAATTCCGTTAGTTAGGACTAAAGTTAGATAAACGCCGTTTTACAGCCTGAAAAGTCGAAAAAAGAGAGCTTTGCGAAATATCTCCGAATGACTGGATATCGTCTTTATACATCGAAATAAGCATTCTGCAGTCGGTCCTACAAAATTCCGTTAGTTAGGACTAAAGTTAGAAAACCGCCGTTTTACAGCCTGAAAAGTCGAAAAAAGAGAGTTTTGCGAAATATCTCCGAATGACTGGATATCGTCTTCATACATCGAAATAAGCATTCTGCAGTCGGTCCCACAAAATTCCGTTAGTTAGGACTAATGTCGGGAAAACGCCTTTTTACAGCCTGAAAAGTCGTAAATACAATAATATCCAACACATCTCCGAATGGGTGGATATCGTCTTCATACATAGAAGAAAGCATTCAGAATTCGGTACCACATAATTCCGTTAGTTAGGAATAAAAGTGGAAAAACGCCTTTTTACAGCCTAAAAAGTCGAAAAAAACAATAATATTCAACACAACTTCAAATGGGTGGATATCGTCTTTTTACATCAAAGATAGCATTCTGAAGCCGGTCCCACATAATTCCGTTAGTTAGGACTAAAGTTAGAAATACGCCTTTTTACAGGCTGAAAAGTCGAAAAAAATCGAGTTTTTCGAAACATCTCCGAAAAGCTGGATCTCGTCTTTATACATCGAAATAAGTATTCTGAGTTCGGTCCGACAAGATTCCGTTAGTTAGGACCAAAGTTAGTAACTTACGTTTTTACAGCCTGAAAAGTCGAAATAAGCAAGTTTTCCGAAACATCTCCGAATGGCTCGATATCGAACTTATACATCGAAAAAAGCATTCTTAGCTTTGTCCGAAGGAATTTCGATGGTTAGGTTGAAAGTTAGAATATCATGGTTACGGGGCCTGATACGTCGAAAAAAACAATAATATTCAACACATCTCCGAATGGGTGGATATCGTCTTTATACATCGAAATAATCATTCTGAAGTCGGTCCCACATAATTCCGTTAGTTAGGACTACAGTTAGGAAAACGCCTTTTTACAGCCTGAAAAGTCGAAAAAACCATGATATTGAACACATATCCGAATCGCTGGATATCGTTTCGAAATACTTTGATTTCTATACTTTTTAGGCTGTAAAAACGCGTTTTTCTAACTTCTGTCCTAACTAACAGAATCTTTTGAGACCGACCTCTAAATGCTTATTTTAATGTATAAAGACGATATCCATCTATCCATAAATGTTTCGAAAGACTTAGATTTTCGACTTTTCAGATCGCGAAAACGAGAATTTCTTACTTTAGTCGTACAAAACAGAATTTCGTCAGATCAAGCTCTGAATTCTTAATTCGATTTATAACGACAAAATTTGCCTTTTCGGAGATTTTTCGAAAAACTTGGATCTTCCGACTTTTCGGGCTGTGAAAACGCGTTTTTTTAACTTGAGTCCTAACCAACAGAATTTAGTGGGACCGAGTTCAGAATGCTTAATTTAATGTATAGAGACGATATCTACCCATTCAGAGATGTGTTGAATATCATGGTTTTTTCGACTTTTCAGGCCCCGTAAACATGATTTTCTAACTTTCTTCCTAAACATCGAAATTCCTTCGACGAAGCTTAGAATACTTATTTCGATGTATACAGACGATATCTGCCCATTCGGAGATGTTTTGAAAAACTTTGATTTTTTGGTTTTTCAGGCTGTGAAACTGCGATTTTCTAACTTTAGACCTAACTGATGGAATCTTGTAAAACCGAGCCAGGAATGCTTATTCTAATGTATAAAGACGATCTCTACCTATTCGGAGATTTTTCGACAAACTTTAATTTTTGGACTTTTTAGGCTGTCAAAGTTAGAA
Source organism: Microplitis deprimator (assembly GCA_964016945.1). Taxonomy (NCBI): domain Eukaryota; kingdom Metazoa; phylum Arthropoda; class Insecta; order Hymenoptera; family Braconidae; genus Microplitis; species Microplitis deprimator. The sequence continues at coordinate 56,212 of CAXHJT010000001.1, forward strand.
AATTATATTTACGGGGCCTGAAGACACGGAAAAAACCATGATTTCAACACATCTCCGAATGAGTGGATATCGTCTTTATCCATCGAAATGAGCATTCTGTAGTCGGTGCCACAAAATTCCGTTAGTTAGAACTAAAGTTAGAAAAACGCCTTTTTACAACCTGAAAAGTCGAAAAAAGCCTGTTTTCCGAAACATCGAATGACTAAATATCTTCTTTATACATCAAAATAAGCATTCTGAGCTGGGCCTTACAAGATTGCATCAGTTAGGTCTAAAGTTACAAAATCGCGTTTTCACAGCCTCAAAAACCGAAAAATCAAAGTTTATCGAGACATCTCCGAACGACTGGATATGGTACTTATACATCGAAGTAAGCATTATAAGCTTTGTCCGAAGGAATTTCGATGATTAGGACGAAAGTTAGAAAAGCATGTTAACGGGGTCTGAAAAGTCGGAAAAATCATCATATTGAACACATATTCAAAGTGCTGGATATAGTTTCGAAATACTTTGATTTTTATTCTTTTTAGACTGCGAAAACGCAATTTTTTAACTTTAGTCCTAACTAAAAGAATTTTGTCGGATCGAGTACAGAATGATTATTTTGACGTATGCAGACGATATCCAGTCATTCGGAGATGTATCGAAAAACTTGCTTTTTTCGACTTTTTAGGCTGCGAAAACGCGAGTTGCTAACTTTAGTCCTAACTAAAAGAATTTTGTCGGATCGAGTACAGAATGATTATTTTGACGTATGCAGACGATATCCAGTCATTCGGAGATGTATCGAAAAACTTGCTTTTTTCGACTTTTTAGGCTGCGAAAACGCGAGTTGCTAACTTTAGTCCTTACTAACAGAATCTTGTCGGACTGAGCTCAGAATGATTATTCTGATGTATAGAGACGATATCAACCCATTCGAAAATGTTTCGAAAGATTTAGATTTTCGACTTTTCAGACCGCGAAAACAGGGATTTCTAACTTTAGTCGCAACTAACTGAATTTTGTCAGATCATGCTCTGAATCCTTATTTTGATGAATAACGACGAAATTCACCCATTTGGAGATGTTTCGAAAAATTTGGATTTTTCGTCTCTTTAGGCTTCCACTACATTAAATTGGTGTACGATGGACGGTGTGGCTCAATAAGTTTTAGATTTAACTGAACGGAATATAGTATAGTGCCGGATAGCTCAACTGGTAGAGCATTCGGCGCGATACCGACATGGTCTGGGTTCGATTCCCAGTTCGGGGTATATATATTTTTCTTAATTTATCTATAAATTGTCTTATTGAGAAGGTTTGCATGTTTAGGTTTCCACTATATTAAAAATTGGGGCCTGAAAAGTCGGAAAAACGATGATATTTAACACATCTCCGAATGGGTGAATATCGTTTTTATTGTAGGAGGAAGATCGTCTGTGGCATTTTTACATAACTGTAATACGTCATTTATTCTGAATGTTGAATAATTTGTGGCTATCTCATTTTTTTCAATCGCCTAAATGAGTTCAATGGGACTGTACTCGCTATGGGCAACAGGTAAACATAACAGTTTGACTTCTTCACCACGTTTTTCCTTTGCAATTTTTTCAAGTAAATATCTACTTATAACCATTAGGTATATTGAGTAAAGATGAAATATTTTCAACTCATATTTCAACGAAATGAAATGTAAAATTGATTTAAGATTTCAATTAATTGAAATAAAATTTTAAGTATACAAGATGGATATTAGCATACTTCAATAAAAAAAAATATATTTGAAGAAAATTTAAGGTTTCATTTTTTTTTAAATATATTGCACGTCTCATGATGCGAAGCATCAGTGTGCTTTACGATTGAAAATTTTTTTTCGCCTCACTTCGGCAAGTATTTCAATTATACCCTTGTTAGTTCACGGAATTAAGATATATTGCATACTATTTTGAAGATAATTTAATGGAGATTAAGTCCATACTTTTCAAAAATTCACTTAGTTCAATAAAAATGGAAAAAACATCAGAATAGTTTAAAATAAAAAAACTTCCTGTCCGTCAAGTATGAAACCCGTATACACGATAACTTGCGAAAAAATCCAGTAATTGAATAAAATTTTGTTTTTTAGAATTTTTTGAAAGATTTGTAGGTCCCCTATTGCAAATGACTAGGTAACTCAGTGCCTTTCAATTACAATTAATAAAAGAATAAAAAAAGCTGTATAACTATATCTATATATTTCTATGTAAAATTAACATGGATGGTGATATATCTATACATTATACGTACATTTATTCCACCAGGGGCGCTTGCACATTACCGCCCTACTACAGCTGTTTTTTTTTTGCTAATTGGTAAGCCTGAATTTTTTCTCATACATATATACATATATATACCACAGAAATATTATTTGTGGGTTGCTAAAAATTTTTTTTTTTATTTTCTTAAGTTCTATCTAGTTATATTCGCTAGGTGGTATCAAAATCATATAATATTTACCGCGATGACAGATACAGATGTTGTCATTGGCTGTCTTTGGCCGAAATACCCTAATAGCACAGTTTGCTTTAGCAAAAGTTTACTTACAAAAATTTCCTTGACTTTTTCTTTAAATATCCATCAACTTCGGACTTTTCTGTTTTCGATGACAGTAGTGAGACAGGGGGGGTTCACCCCCCCCCCGATAACACAGTACCCTTCCTTACCGACCGTCGCGGATACCTCCCGCCGGTAACTTATCATATCTACTGTCGGTAATTTGTACACATCTGTGGTCGGTAAACGTACCTGTCGTCGGTAAAGTGGGTATTTATATTACCGACTGTTGCCAATGTTGGTCGGCAGTCAATTATCATGCGTATGATGACAAAATACTGTCACACTATCATCGGAGCTCGTACCTTACCGTATACCAGCCCTGATGATAGCATGACATGTATTTATATGATGATCATTCTGAGGATTTATATATTCAAACAGGGGGTAGGACGAGCACTTGCGAGAAGCTCTTATGCCACTGCCATCTAGCGGTTCAGTTCTTCCCCCACCCCTTCTTTTTAGCGGGTAACCTCATCCAGCGTGTCTGAACTCGCTTTTTATGAGGTAGAGTGGGGAAATGAAGCTGCGCAAATGCTTGAACGATTACATCATCTTCTGCGCTGTGACTAAGCTCATATTTCAGACCAAGTGGGGGTAATATGAACCTGCGCAATAGCGTCTTTTTTACCCGATTACATCATCTTCTGCGCCGTTAACCGTTACTAAGCTCATATTTCAGACCAAGTGGGGGAATATGGACCTGCGCAATTGCGTCTTTTTACCCCGATTACATCATCTTTTACGTCATAAGACAGGTTCAAACTCGTTTTTTCGGCAACTAAGTGGGGGAATAAAGAGTTTAGCGGGTGACTCTCGCGCCCATATGCATCAGTCTGCCTAAGTTTTTGAAGCAAAAACTACCGTTGCTTAATTAAAAAAAAAACCTGTAAAAAAGTGATTAATAAATGGACCGTCGAATTCTAAGGTATAGTAAAAAATTATATCTTTTTGAGGAAACTAGCGTGCATCTTTTCAACCATATTAACTAAACAATCTCTTACAGACCTCATGTATGCGGCGATCTATGTGATCATTCAGCACAGATTGAGTTCGACGAAGTAAGTGTTGTGAGTGAACAAGAAGACAATTACACTCGGAAATTAGTTACTCGAGAGAAAGAAATTGACTTACAGATCTTGTATTGGAAGAACTTATTACTATCTTTCAAAGATCGTAAAGATTACGAGCAAGCGTGTCATAGAATTACATACGTTATAACTCATTTAATGTTCAAACTTAACTCATAAAGTGTAGACACCTCAAATGGATCAACTAAGTGAAGAAGAATTAGATTATCTAATGAACCAGCCGCCATACGCTGTATTTGAAGCAGAATTATTAACACGTTATTTTGAAGAACCAATTCAAGACTATATAAAAAGGTTTGTACGTGATATTCATCTTCTACAAACTAATTTGAATATCATTCAAAGTAGACGTGATAAAAACGTGTGTCCATACTGCTGTGCATTCAAAGACTCTGTAAAAAAACTGCATCAAGTAATCGAAAGTATTGAAAAACTAGAAGAACGTATCAACAAGAAATAAAAGACAATGGAATTCATCATAGATTTCGCAGGGTTTGTTATGCCAGATGACACCTTAGTAGTGAAAGAATTATGTGTAGTTGATATTTATGAAAATTCCTCAAAATATAAGTGTAAACATTTTATCTTTCAACCACCATTGGAGTACGATGGAGCAATTATGCAAGAAACTTTTGATGAGAGTGGGTGCGACCATGGTATCCGGTGGGACTCAGGTGAAACACCATACGACAAACTCCAAGAAATTATTAAAGATTTAGTGAGCAAAGCAAGTTATATTTATGTTGACGGAAAGCAAAAAGACAAATGGTTGACGATCATGACCGATTACTCCACACAAATCATCGACATGCAACTAATGAGACATTATTCATTTGAAAACGTGGATCGCTATAATAAGGAAAAATGTCCGCTGAGGCTGTATCATCGTCGAAGAACACATGCATGTGCTTTTCAAAATATTCAACAATTAAAGAGTTGGTTTCTGGAATTCTGGGGTGACGAACCATCATACGAAAAATCCGTGCAAATATATTATCAACTGTCTGATTTGAAAAAAATGCATAAACGTGATATCGCTTGCCTTGATTATCACTTTCTTCTACGTTTTGCGAGGACCCAAATACGTCATGTCTACGATACTCTTCCAGTGGAATTACAGAATAATGATAAAATAAGAGATTACTCATTTTGTATGGACCACTACCCAGCTACTGGTGGCGATTGGGATATCTGTGGAATATGGCTTTATCCATACCGAAAAGATTGCCCAAAGTGTATAAATAATAGTAATCCTATAAAAAAATAATAATTCATAAAACAAGTTAAAAAATTATACAATTTAATCAAACTTATGTATTATGTTAAGATTATAAATAAAACAAATTAATTCATTGATAAAAAAATTTTTATTTATTTATTAAGGTTATTTTTTTAATTAATACAGGTTCTATAATATATCTTGATCTTTCTATCCTAAGTTTAAACCTTTCTCGATCTCGAGCCATTTGCTCCCATTCACCTTGTCTAGCAGTTTTGTATGCATACCTCCATGTATACATATAATGTATAGTTGGTGTCAGATCAAATTGCACAACCATGTTTCAAGTCAATTTTCGTACCGTGCTGCTGATGGGGTTATACTCAACGATTCGATCGTGGATTATTAAACAATAAGCTGTTGTGTTTTGTGGAAATTGATTTGTGGATTCAAACTCCAATCGAATGTCTACTGGTCCAGATTTAATTGCCTCATTCTGCTTGGAACAGTCTATGACACAGAGCGGAGCTTCTTGCAAAAATTTCTGCTTTGTTAACAGTGGCTCAGCCTCTTTATTATAGTATGAAGATTGGAAATCAGTGTACATATTATACAATAAAGCATACTGATTGTCGTTTATGTCCAAATTCAGATCCCCGTACGGATAACTCTGTGAGTTCAGGAATAACTTTACGTTACGAAGCGTACAATGATCAAATCGACTCGCATTCTTCCTTGCATCGTTTTTTCTTGCTGTTTGAAATCCGAGGATGACGTAACGTGGCTTCTCCAGTTGTGTTGATGTTTTGACAGCCCAAATATGTCTTGATGTCGCTGGTAACAGCGGATACTCATACAATTCCCAGGTTCGAAAACTAATTGAGATAGCCGGATCACTGGTAATATAATTTAATGCTTGAATTTTTTCCTTGTCTGATAGGGTGACATACGGCACAATCCACTCGATTTTTTGTAAAGTTAACTTTACTTCCTCAGCTCCCGCTGCTTGTTGCACGTAAGCATTAATGTCACTGTTTGAAATCGTAAGAACTAACTCTAGCTGAACATTCATAAGAACTTTCAGATAATCTTCAGCAAAACCACTTAAAATATTCAGTGGAATCAATAAATCAAAGCTTCCTGCAGCGTTTGTTAATTTAACATCATCTTCCATCACCCAGCCAGCATTCTCCAAAGCACTCAACTGATTTGGACTGAATGATACATAACCTTTCATCAGGCTTGTTATACCAACGTTACTACTTCGATCAACTTCAACACCATTCATAAGTAAGCGGAATTCTTTAATCATGTGGCTAATCCCCATATTAACCAAGTTGGTGGTGGCAGCGACAGCAGTATTATCACTCTTGGTAAACTTCCCGAGAATATGAAGTGCACTTTTGCTAGGAAGTATGCACAAATTTTGATTTTGGATTGTGATACGAACTTCATCATTGTTGTTCAAAGTCGACGATGCATACGGTTGATGAGCATGCAGTTCATAGTGAGCAATTGACTCATCGAATATAATTGGTCGTTGGATATCCAAAATATTAGCCATTATTTTTTATATCCTCTGTCACCTACTGCACCGTACTTGTTGCCTTTCTCGTAACCACCGTACGCTGTACTACCTTTTATGCTTGGTGCCGAATATTTATCTTTGCTATTTTTAAAATCCGTGCCGTATTTACTTTGTTGGCTTTCTAAATACTTTCTTAAGTTCTTTGAAGCTTCGTTATTGGACATTATACTCAACAGCTCACCACCTAAGTCTTTCGACACGGAATTATGCAGCAGAAATTAAATTTTATTTTGTTAATCTTCCACGTAAACGTAGTCCGAGACTTTTCAGGAACAGCTTGTTCTGATGTGTTAACGTCTTGTGAGGTGTTCTTCGACTGATTGCGCTTGACCATGATGATAGCTTTTTATAGCCCGCACCACTCTTTGTATCGTATACAATACCCATTTATATCGTTTTCACATGTAATCTTATGGTTATAGTTTCACCCCTGAAATTTGCTAATTTTCCATCCTGATCCACTATACGTAGTCTTATATTATATATAGCATCTGCGGAGATTGGAAGGTAAATGACGTGTGATGGTAACTCAACGATCTTATATCCTGGTGGTACGCTCGGAAAAAACTCATGAATTGTGTGCACTTTGTGTTCATTTATGTAAGCACCCGTGGTAATATTACACTCAACCCTTAAAGCATTTAGCTTTAGTATAGCCACAGGTAATTCTGATGAGTGAGTTTTGTTTGGTTGAAGCCGACGATTCTTGAAACCTAACAGCCGACCAATAGAATCGTTAGGTATAAAATTTATAATCTGATCACATTTAATTTCACTTTTTAGCTCATTATTATTTGCTCTAATACTGATGCTAAGTCTCGGTAATGACTTTTGTATGTATTTCTCAATATCTCTAATTTCATAACTACCAGTTGGTATTTTAATTACTCTTTCTTTAACAGGAACGATTCTTTTGAGGATAGCTTTCTTGGAAATTTGTTTTTCAGGTTGCACATCAATATCTGGAGCCAATGAAACATCATCACTTCTCGTCACTATAGTCACATCTCGTTTTTTCCTCTTTCCAACAGGTTTATCGATATTTCCAACGTTGTTATCCTCAATGTCATTTGTATCTTCTTGTTCTTCCGGAGGATAAGTTACATAAAACTTATTAGCGCCAATGTCTATATTAGGTATCGAATTAAATGTCAGCAATTCTACAAGACCCAAGACATAATTTTTTTCCTCTGACAACTCGATTGGTGGGAAATAATTCGCCTCTAGCACAGAGGATGATCCTGTCAGCGTTAACGTGAAAGACTCAGCCATGACTAATGTCCTGAGTAACTAGTCATATCAATTTAAAGTTGTCCGGAAAGAAATTTCAGGCACAAATGCCCACATATAATTGTGTCAAAGTTTTGATATCTTTTATGATTATATTTCACGCTACCAACATCGAGATATTTTATAAGGTCTTCCGGTGGTTGTAAATCACCAAAACTATCGAAATAAATTACATTATCACGACTTTTTTTGTACGCAACCCAATGAGTTCCAGGTCCAAATCTGTCATCAAGATTGACAATAGCTGATTCGAATTCTTTAGGTCCAGATTTTGGCAAATCGTTTCTCATGAAAACACCGCGGAAATTGGGTATCCTCAATGCCTTGGCGTATTTCATCAAGTCGATGTTTGTAAGTGCTCGATGTGGTAGCTCTACTTGTTTTTTGACTTACATCCTCTACCAACCGGTGGATATGGCCACAAATATAGACCCATACCACGTCTGTATGGCTTTAAGTATAAGCCTTTACCTACAGCTATCTCTTCCATTTTTGAATTATGTCTCTTGCTCTCCTCTAACTGTCTTTTGGCTGAACTGGCATCGTTGACAGCCTTCGCAACCGCTGCAGCGCCACCAGCGAGAGCGCCAGTAGCCGAAAGACCTGCAAATAGGGGTATCAAAAATGGAAGTACACCACCTATTTTAGATGGAACTGGTAGAATACGTGGCTGTCGAACATTTTTCTTCCCGCCAGATTTTTTTACCTCTTGTCGAGCCCCTTTAAGTGCCGATTTAATTGGATCACCACCTGCTTGCATGGCTTGCTTAGCAGCCGTTACAATTTTTCTCAGCGCCACCTTGGATCGTCTGCTGGTACTTTTCTTCTTACCACTCTTTTTCCTCTTCTTGCCCACCATTCTCTTCTTCTTACCACCCATTCTCTTCTTCTTACCACCCATTCTCTTTTTCTTCTTCATTCCCATTCCGAAGCGTTTTTTCACCTTCATGATCTTGTTCACACTCCAAGCAGCAGCTTTTTCTCCAATAGTAGCGTCTTTCGCTTGAAAACGTTCCCACGCTTTGCCAGCTAATATTTTATCAGCTTCGTGACGTGCTACCAAATTTTCTCGATTTTTCGAGTAAGCAATGTCGTGATTCTTACACGCTGCATCCAAAGGATTGATGCCAGGGTCACCACGAGCCAATCTCTTCTCTAACTTTGTTCCTGGTCCGCAATACTGATAACCGGGTATATGAAGTTCAAAAGGTAGCTTGTTAATGATACTGTTGACAATACCTTTCCCACTAATACGTCCGCACTCCATCACAGCGACATAATGAATGATAATAAATCATTATAAATGATCATACTTATAGTCATAGAAAAGAGTTGTCACTCTAACAGTGAACTGTTAACATGGAGTTCAAAAAACACGACGCTAAATTACCTGTGATCAATTTCGATCAAATTGTTCAAGGTACAGGAGTAAAAAGGATCAAAAGACATGGCGCTTTACTACCGAACAGTGTGCGGGCAGTGTTTTGTGGCCCATCAAACTGTGGTAAAACAAATGCCTTATTATCACTTATTATACATCCCAATGGTCTGAGATTCAACAACATTTACCTTTACTCAAAATCTCTCAATCAACCAAAATACAAGTTCTTAGAGAAGTTGCTGAAGCCTATAGAGGGTGTAGGATTTTTTTCATTCAATGAGCATGAGAATGTGATCAAACCAGAGGATGCGAAACCCAATTCACTGATGATATTTGACGATGTTGCATGTGAAAAACAGGATCATATTAGAGCTTACTTTTGTATGGGTCGACACAAAGACGTAGACAGTTTTTATTTGTGTCAAACTTATACACGTATTCCTAAGCATTTAATACGTGATAATGTGAATTTTTTAGTTCTGTTCCGTCAAGATGAAATGAATTTAAAACATGTATATGACGATCATGTAAATACAGACATGTCATACAATTCATTCAAAGAACTATGCTCAGCATGTTGGAATGACGGTAAATATGGTTTTGTGGTAATTGATAAAGATAGTGAGCTCAACAATGGACGATACAGAAAAGGATTTGACTGCTTTATTAGTATAAATTAAAGTGTAACTATTAATATGAATCATATATCTAGTGAACTCTAATACATCAACATGAAGCCTGAAGAGATTTCGAAACAAAAAGATGTGCTGCGTCAGATATCTGAAGCAAGTGACGCGATCAGACAAAAGCATAAAATGCTGAAGTTAGGTAAAGATAGTGCTGAAAAAGCTATGGGTGAAATGTTCAAACCCATAGTTACACCATTGCAGAGTCTAGTTGAATCGTCAAAACAAACAATTAAGCAAGAAGTCAAGAAGGAAATTAAAGAAGAAGAGGTTACACAAAAGAACAATTCGACACTTAACAACAAAACAGATTTTGATGATACAAGTCATTATGATAGCTTTATGTCTGATGACGATGGGAGTAGTAGAATTCTTAATGAAACCCAGATAAATCCCTCTGCTTCCAGTACTCCCGCTAAACCGAGCAGTTTAGTGAAATCCTATTTAGCCAAAGTGTATAGAAAAAGTAAAGAAATTGATTTGAGATACGGCGTTCGTCGGCGGTACAATGATTTTTATATTGGTGATTCAGAAATAAATTTTGAGGAAAATACGTTTTATGTTAAAAATCAGGAATACCCAATAACTCCTGGTTTATTGGAACTGTTGTTCAAAAAATCACCCTATGATGCGAGTGTTACACAAGATGATAAAAATAAATACCTTGAGATCATTAAAAATACAAATGCTTACAGAAAAAATTACAAATCAGATGGTAGTATTTATGAAGACTCAACAATAAAGTTTAATAATTATATTGCTGATTTTCTTACAAAAAATACAAAAGCACCTAAGGGAAAAGGGTTGCCTAAATATAAGATTGTAAAAAAGAAGAAAACACATATGGATTACGTTTATTGGGATGATCCAAACGAACTGGTTGATCGTCTACGTTTACTCATGGCATCTCAAGCTGCCGGTAATCCAAGTCACACAAATGAAATTATATCGATAATCGAAGAGTTACGGGAGACCGGAATTATATATTAACAGTATTTCTTGAACTGTTTCGGCCAGTCTTCTACTGTTCATAGAAGTGTACACAGCAAAAAAAAAAAAAATGAGTATCGACATATTTGGACGTTCGTTAACAACAGCTGCAGTTATTAGTGGACCACCTGGACCACCTGGAGTTGGTTTTAAGTTAACTCCTGGTGGAGATTATGATTTGGAGAGTAAAAGATTGTGTCGTGTTGGTGATCCTACAGATGATAATGACGCAGCAACTTTGAAATTTACGCGTGATCTTGTCCATAAAAAATTGACTTTAATGTATGATAGTATGAAAGATGATCTGTCCGAGATCATTTCACTTTTGCATGCCGAAGTGGTAACACTAGACTCTACTGTAGTATCATTAAAGAAAGAGGTTCAAGAACTAAAATTAAAGTTAAAAAAGCAGATAACAAAAAAAGAATCATTTGATGACAATACCCGGCGTATAAAAAAATTGGAGGCTAAAATTTTTAACGATGGAGGACAAGAAATCAGTAATAGCTTATGAGCTCCATAAACAAGCTCGTAGAAATTATCTGCGACGACATGTTGATATCCGTGGGCTCGATGAAACCTGGCAGGCAGATTTAGTTGAAATGATCCCATACGCTACATCAAATAAAGGAAATAAATACTTGCTGACGGTGATAGATATATTTTCCAAGTACGCTTGGGCTGTACCAATAAAAAATAAAAGTGCTAGTGATGTTACGAATGCAATGAAATCCATATTTCAACGGGGACGTGTTCCAAAAAATCTTCATGTCGATCAAGGCAAAGAGTTTTACAATAAAGAGTTCAAAGATCTTATGAAGCAGTATAAAATTAATATGTACTCTACATTCAGCAACCTGAAAGCATCCATATGTGAGCGTTTTAACCGAACACTCAAAACTAATATGTGGCGTCAATTCTCTGCTCGTGGTAATTATAAATGGATCAACATGCTAGAAGAATTGTTAAATACTTATAATAATACTAAACATCGTACAATTAAAATGAAACCTGTTGATGTAACTGTTGCTAATGAAAGAAAACTGTTTAAAAATATATACAAACCTCTTCAAATGCAACAGCGAGTACGAAAATCTAAGTTAAAGGTTGGAGATAAAGTTCGCATTAGCAAACATAAACATGTGTTTGAGAAAGGTTACACCGCTAACTGGACAACAGAGATTTTCACTATAAAATCTGTACAAAATACGGTACCTACGACCTACAGACTTGTAGACTATCAGGACCAGCCAATAGAAGGTGGATTCTACGATGAAGAACTCAGCAAAGTTAAATATCCGGATGTTTACCTGGTAGAAAAAGTTATAAAAACACGTGGAAATAAATTATATGTAAAGTGGCTCGGCTTTGATAGCTCTCACAATAGCTGGATAAATAAATCTGATCTGTAAAAAATGTATTATATTTTTGAAATAAAACAAAATAATTTTTAATCATGTATATATATATATGTTTTATTTTTTTTTTACTAGCCTAAAATTTATAAATATTTTTTACATTTTTCTTCTTTTGTTTGGTCTCGGTATAGTCATAATTTCATCTCTTGACACTTCGTAACCCCATGGTACGGTATCAGTGCTGTTTAACAAAAGCTGACGTTTGTCATCTTCCCAACTTAAAGCTATTTTATTCTGAACTATTGTACTAACACTATGTTTGTTACTTTTAATTACATATTGTTCCTTACTTAAATTTACATGATCTTCTAAACATCGTTTGAAATTTTCAAAAGTGATAGTTCGCAAAGTCGGACGTTTAACACCTTTGGCTCGTTTTTTTACCTGATCTTCATTATAAATTTTAAAAGCATACAACTTTGCTCTAAGTCCAGTGAATTCAGTCATAATTTTACCATTATTCTCATCTTTCATCAGACCTAAAACTTTTTTATTAACTAGTGGTATATTGTAAACATTATCAGGTGGATAATCAGAGGTGTCAAACTTGGCGATATCACGTTTGATGATCTCATAGATGTCCGGTACAATAAAATGGTAAATAAGACTATCAGTGTCAGTATACATTAATTTCGATTCATTGTTTGCAAAATTTTGTTTCACATAATTATAATGAAAGTCATATATGTAAGTCTTTGATAAATCTAATATACAAAAACCAACATAGATTGGTTTGTCAAAGCGTACTTTTGCCGCCTTCTATTCAATAATTATCATATTCTCGTCAAAAATAGTAAGACTATGGAAATTAGGCTTACAAATATAGTCAGCAGCGCCATATCTACCGGCCCATCTTGTTACTATATGAATCTCTTTGTATTTTCTAACATTTTCCATAGTCTTACCAAATACAGCATTATTCATAAGTTTATAAAAGTCTTTTTCAAACTCATTTTTAGCAGCTTTTCTACAATCTGTATTTTTATCGATATATGACTTGAGCCAGAGTGACTGTTCGAATTTTAAAACTCTGTGAATTTTTGTTAATTTTAATCCTAAATCTTAACATTGTCGTAAATTCTTATAATGTATAACATAATTTTTTTTATCATATAAAGTTGTCGATAATTTAGTATACTTGCTACCCGGTGGTGAAAAATGTTCAGGACATAGTGGTAAATCTTTATGTAGATCATGCAATTCCTGAGGATAATGTAGATCAACTTCTAATACATAGCCAATGCTATCGATGTCGTTTAAAAATTGATCTACGTTATCGACGTCAAAAGATAGATCGTCAGGCGGGTAAACCCATTCAAATGAACCTTTTGGTAGCGGCATACTCATAGCAGCACCATACAAATTATTCACATCATAATACATTAAATAGGATTCAGCTTTATTAGGATCAAAGCTGGATCCCATGTAACGATTATTGGCCACTGCATACCTATTTGTACACTGAGATACACCACCTCTGATACCTTTTTCAATAAACAGCATCATTTCAGGATCGGTAAATAACTCGAGTTCAACATTTGTATATTTTAACATCGCATCGAAAGCAAGTCCCGGCGCTGTATAGTAATGTAAAGGATCTAAGCTATAAGTAGCCATACAATTATGTCTAAAATTTTGAAATATGTCAGCTAAAAGAAGTACATCGGTTTTTAAATATAAATCTGAATATTCCCCTAATGTTTTAATATCAAATTTATTCCACACTAATTGAGCAAGAGAATAATCATTATCAGATACACCATCGTTCGATAATTTAGAATAAAATGAGTCCTGATCAGGCAGCTGTTTGTCATTAAGTTTGTCAATATCAGTTACGTACTCGTATGGGAATACACCCTTTCGAGTTACTAATTTGAATTTTTCTGGATCATTGTAATGTTGTTGAGTAATTTGTTTATCACAATCATTCAGATTAGATGCTAATTTGTCAAGACTAGAAGCCATAAACCTGAATGAATCTATAAAACGTAAGCAAACTGATGTGTTCTCGACATACTTCGTGAAAGATATATAACATTCTTTATTAATTGGTAATAATGTAATTTTACCCTCGAAAACGGTTGATAAAGATTTTATTATAAAATGGGAATCGTAACCAGATAAATTATGAAATACTATTGGTATAGTGTGAGATTTTCGATAATTTATATTACAAGATAAGTGAGCTGGACCGCGATAGTTACCAGTAAAATGACAGTGATCGTAGCATTTATCTGTAGCAGAAGTTATAGATCTTTCACAAATATGACAAACAGTTGCTTGCTCATGACTCTCTTTTTGTTGTCTCGACAAAGGCTTCATAGCAACAGGATTTTTTAAGTATGATTCGACTTCTAATGCTAAACATTCTAATTTTTTTACAAACCACTCAATGCAGGTTTGTGATCGATTCAGTTCAAATTTAGATAAATTGTTATTATAACTACAAAAACGATAAAATGCGATACTATGTGGTATATGTTTGTCAGAATTATCATTTTCTTGAGGCTCAAGTGTACATTCTAGGTCTGCATAGACAACAAATGGTACGATATCTTTATACTGGTAATTTTTAAACTTTAAAATTTTATTTTCTTCAGTCGGAAATGTCATGTGAACTTTATTTAATGCGAAACAGTCTTTTTTATGATCTTCAAACGATTTTTCCAGTTTAAAATGATTTAAGCATCGGTCACAAAAAAATAATTTGCTTTTCGAAGCTGATATCTGACTTTTAACTAATCGCGAAAGATCTTTAATTAGAGCAAAATGATATATAGGCTCATAATCTTTATACTCATTACTTGTCATATTTAAATTAACATTAGCTTGTAACATTAAAAGATGGACTGTTTTTCTATTGAGTTTACAATATTTACTTAAATATAATGGAATTATCGTACTTTTTTCAGATTTTTTCTTTGTAAAATGAGATTCAATACCATATACATTTATTGTTAAATCATTTAATCTTTCAAACTGTGGGATTTGCTTAAGCGTCATAGGAAATTTAATACCTGTATATTCTAGGACAGCACTGTAATGAGGATACGCCGATGTTCTCTCAGGATGTCCAGTGTTAGGAAGATGAATCGCAGCAACGACGCTCCATAGAAAACAGTACTCATCGAAATTTTCTATGTTGAGAACAGCTCGTTTCATCTGGATATCTCGAGGAAGCCTCACAAAAGTTGAAATCCCTCCTTGCAGAGGTGTGTATTTTGACATTGTTACCACCAGATTGGTAATCTCCGTCAAACTCCACCCAGAATCTTTTTGATTAAATTCTTCGACTTTGTTTAACATTTTTTCGTATACAAAGTCTGTATACCACTCAGCTAAAGATGTTGCAGGTAAAATAGCCCGACTCTTGGTGTTAAATGATTTGACTTCTTCTTCGATCGATGTATTTTTCCTGAATTTGCAAAATAGTTCAACGTTTACTTTAACTCCTGCAACGTTTTCCAGCATTTCTTGGATTTTATCCAAGACAATGTCTTTAGACACATTTAAAAAATCTCTCAAGTCAGTGTGAGAGCGGTTGATTATTGATCCTGTTTTAATGTTATTCGAGAAAGCGTTCTCAAGATCTTGCCATTTAATAGATTGATTATTTACACTTAAATCACCACCTGCTACCTGCCCACTTAGTTGTAGAAACTGATTACTGTACCAACAAAGAACTGCTATGTTGGCTTGCACACTTCGTCGCACTTGAACAGTAGTATTAGGATCTGTCAAAATTGTATTAAAATAGTCTATTGTATCATTACAAACACTGTAACACCTCTGGCATTGCTCTTCATCCACCACCTCCGATTGCAAATCATTATATGATTGTGCTACCGTATTTACTAAATCATGGAGAGCTTTAACTAAACCTCGTTGGGACATTTTTTTTAATTGTTTGATAAAACACTGTGTATTAAAATTTCGGATCACAAACACTTGTGGATCAGGAATAATTATTTTATACAAATCTTAAGATGTGTTCACATAAAGATTTACACTTCAACTGTAAGTTAAGTGTGTTTTCACAAGCTATTTAAGGTTTTGACTATAGGTGTAATGTTATCAAAGTTTCTGAGTATTCAAAACGAGGAACACACACAGAGAGTAAAAAAAAATTTAATTTCATAAGTATGAGACTGAGAGTATCAAATATTGGTGATAGTACAGATCTCATGAAGCAGCGTAAGGGATATGTTATAAAAATGATTTACTTGGGATGGTATAGATTAAAGAGAAAAGTATATATCAATAACATAAACGATCGTTTGAGATTTAAAACAGAGTAAAAATACATAATAAATTTAAGAATTATGAGTATCAAATATCGATGCTAGTACAAATCTCATTAAGCGGTATAATAAAAATTGTTTACTTCCGGTGATAGAGTAATCGATGACAGATATATGGAATTACATAGAAGAGGGTTATAAAAATTATTTACTTGGGTGGTACGGATTAATAAGAAATGTATATATCAATAACATCAACGATCGTTTAAGATTTAACACAGAGAGTATGAAATACATAATAAATTTAAGAATTATGAGTATAAAATTTCAATGCTAGCACAGATCTCATTAAGCGGTGTAATAAAAATTGTTTACTTCCGATGATAAAGTGATCGATGATAGATATGTTTAATTACATAGAAGAGTGTTATAAAAATTATTTACTTGGGTGGTATAAATTAAATAAATGTAAAAATAAAGTAGAGAACTAACATATGAGATTTAAAACGAAAAGTTAAATAAATAATGAGAATGTAAGTACCAAAGATCGATGATAATACAAATCTCATTAAGCGGTGTAATAAAAATTGTTTATTTCGGGTAGGTATGTTGGAATTACATATCAAATATAAGATTTATTATATATACGATTTGGATCATAAAAAATGTTTATGTTTGGTAAATCGTAGAAAAAAGATGTGAGAATACATGTATCATATGTAATTTAATATATATTTACTTTAGACCGTGAGATCGATAATAATGTCTTTTAGAAAAGATATATGTAAAAAATAAATGATGTTACTAAAGATAGGTAAAACTGTTAATCTATGGAATTTTTGTAGAAGTTGGATAATAAAGATTTAGTATCGACTTTTTTTCAGATAGATGGCAGAGTTAACATGATTCCCTATTTTATCGATATATTTAAAGATTTTCAAATATATCTTTTAAATGTATACCTTTTTAATTAATATGAAAAAAAAAAAATGATTTTCACACAAATAGGATAAGACAAAGTAAATTATTATAGTTAATTTCATAGTTCATTTCACAATGGATAATATGTTCGTATAGATTTTCAGAAAAAAAGTCTTGTAATATAGAATTATATGTATATTATTCCAAGCTAAAGTGAGACACCCATATCTATCACTACATGTTAGAGTGAGATGCTCTATGGGTGTTTCTTACACATGCGAACGTTATATGGGTTTGTTTATTAATTTTTGATACTCGACTGTGATTTCATTGTCAAGCTATACATTGATCTCTCATTATACAAAGTTCATGGATCGTGAAAGAGTCGATGACAGTTGAAGTAAGACTTTTAAAAGAAATTTTTGTTTGAATTTACTTTAATCGGTTTTAAAATTATTTTGGAAGTATACAGTGGGTGTTTTCAAGTGTTTATGAACAAATTTAATATTATTTCTAAAATATTCAGTGGGTGATTTAAAGTGTTTATGAACTATTGTTTAATATTGTAACTTGAAGGATTTATTAAGGAGCTTTTTTTATAACTAAGGAAAAAATAATTAAGGTAAGTTAGTTAGCATTAATCCTTATTTTATATGCTGAAAGATATTTTTTTTTATATTAAAATGTAGGTTTTCAATAGAATCATCGCTGTTATCATCGGAATTATCATTCATATTATCATCAGCGTCAACATCTCGAGGAAGTAAGTAATAATCATTAAAATGACCGTAAGAAAATGTTAATAGGAAAAACTTTATAATTTTTTAAAAATTTTGATTTATGTTTCAGTTTTTAAAAAATGATACACGGGCTATCATACGGATACATAATCCCTAATGAGTGGGCTGATCATGCAATCGGTCTTATATGGCGAATAATCCTGCCATTCCTCAGGGAAATTGTTGCTACAGGACAGCAGCTGAATGGGGCTACCATCACAGCGGTTGGTGTACCAACAACTTTGAGGGTGTGGAACGCTCGGCTGTGTTGGTTTTTTTCAAGACCGGGGGATCTGATACCATCACCGCATTACTATACATTTAGTCCAAATTTATTGATAGAGCAGTTCCCAGAATTCCAAAGGATATACGGAATCGAACTTCCACCACTTTCTTTGACGGAAGCTCTGAATGGTACGATTTTTGTTATTTAATTTTTTTAATTATATTTTTATTATATGGTTATTATAATATGTACTATCTTTTCTTCAGACGTGGCATTGCTGAACCTAACTTACAGCGTCCTGATGCCACAAGGTTGGATAGATCAAAATTTGATCGATAACATCCCCAATGAGATCAATGCTGCCCTTCAACCTGGTATTGATGATCCTGATGGTGTGACTTTCACGCTAGGAGGAATCACAGTCGAGTTAGGTGTGTTCCCTGAGGCAATGTGCTGGTGGTTCCGAAGCGTTGATGATGATACACCATATTTTGAAAGCGCGAACCTGCACACTCAGGGTTCTGTGGCTAATAATGGCCCTCTTCAAATATATTGGTTCGATGATGTTAGCACGGATGATGGTATTGGGGATCTATCATCGGATTCATCAGGATCGGATGATGATTAAGTATTTTTTATAAGTTTGCGTTAAGTTTTTTATAATATCAATTTAATATAATCATTTTTTTTATATATTAATGTTTAAATATCTTTTAGATTCATTTTTTATAAATAAGATTTTTATTTATGTTAAATATACTTAGGATAGTTGTGTACGGCTTTTTCAAGTTTTTGAAAAATAGTTTTTT